>PVHT021183634.1:33533284-33641474 GCA_004024745.2 Catagonus wagneri | reverse complement strand
TAAAAAGGACAAAAAAAAAAAGGAGAAGGAATTAAATATTATTTAGGAGAGAATTATTTTGCAGCGGGGGTGAAGGGGAGGTCCTAGAAGTCCTAGGACTCCTAAACAGTTGCTGGAGGCTGAAGTCCCAGGAGAGGTATACTTTTTCAATGAGGAAACCAAGACTCAAAAGGGTGAACTGACTGATTCATGGTAACAGGCATGGTACACAGCTCATAACAGGCAGGGTTAGGACTTGAACCCATGTATGGGACCGAAACCGACACTCTTTCTGCTTTTCCTCTGTCCTGCACTGCCTCCAGAGAGCTCTTTGGGCCTGGGCTTAGCAGGTGTCCTTACCTGGTGCAAGGGGATGACAAGGAAGGCCCCGCCACCAGCACACTCAGTCACGACCGCAATGAAGTGGGGATTCACAGCGCAGAAATGATTGTCGTGGACGCTGCGGGTGATGGGCACAGAGTCGTAGCAGTTCTCCTTGCTGGCTGGTTTGCCAAAGACATGGCGGAACTTGGAGCTCCGGTACTGGGGGTGCCATGACATCTGCAGGAGACAAACAGGATAGAAGGGGCATGAGGCTCCTTGCCCTGACAGCAGGACACGCAAGGTCTCCCCTTGGGAGTACATAAGAGGGCACGACCAGGACAGTGGTCAGTTCTATGAGGATAGTGCTCTATGAAGGGCCCCCAGGTGAGCAGGCTCTAATAGTGGCTACTTCTTGGGACTTGGTGAGATGTGATGAGATGGTGTTTGCTTTTCATTCTTTGATGACCTGTTTGCTTTTCATTCTTTTGAGCATGAACACAAAAGGGCATAAAAACCACATTCCCTCCCATATATCCAGCACCTCACCAAATAGCCTAGCCTCTGCACCCAGCTCAGCCCAACTAAGTGGGTTACACTGTGTCCTCTGGAGCCAGCCTGCCTGAGCTCCAATTCCAGCTCTATTCGTGCTAAATCACTTCTCAAGTCTCAGTTTCCTCATCTATAAAATGGAGATAATGAAATTATCTGTCTCATAAATTCATCATGAGGATTAAATGAGATGATACATTAAGATCTCTTGCTCAGCAGCAATAATTGCCACCACTGTTATCATACAGGCATCTTGACCTTCCCTCGCTCGTCATCCACACTTGTATTTGTTCACTCAATGTTTACTGAGCACCACCGTGTGAACTAGGCCCTGGGCCAGGCACTGGAAGTTTCAAGAAGAGCCCAGCCTTATAGGAGTGAAGAGCCTTATCAGTGACTCTATTAAGGGAGTCTAGGCCACTGGGACCCAGTGTCCTGTAGGAAATAATGGAGGTTTGTACGTGGCAGTCAGGGAGGGCTTCCCAGAGGAAGTGACATGTGACCTGTGATGTGAAGGATGAGTAAGATTTGCCAGTGTAGGCTGGACAAGGGTGACCAGAAAAGACGGTGTCCCAGGCAGATGGAACAGCCTGAGCAAAGGCCCTGAGGTAGAACCCAGCATGGAATGTTTGGGAAACTCCATGTGGTTTGGTAAGATTAGCAAGGAGATGGTTAAAAAAATATATAGTCACACACATATACATATAAATTGGACAGTGCGAGTGAAGGGAACACAAGCTGGAGGGGTGAGCAGGCCTAGATCCTGAATGGCTTATAAGAGGGCCTAGCACTCATTAGTGGCCAAATATATGACACCATGTGGCTTCCTCTCAGCCCTGGCCCTCTTGCTGCTCAGTTCAAAACCCCTCCCCTTAGTCTTGCTGACCAACTGGGCCCTCCCATCCACGTTCCTTGTGCAGCCAAAGGAATTGTTCTGGACACCACACCTGGCTATATTCCTCCCACTTTGGCCCCCACCTTAGATCACCTTTTGATGCTCCCCATTCATTGCTGCCCTACAGGATCAAGGCCAAACTCAGCTTGGGTCCCACCTCATATTCCAAAATTTTCTTTTTTCTTGCTCATCTTCTAAATGGCACCTTCCAAATAAAGAATACCACCCAGCTTCCCTTGTACCTTTTCCTGCATTTCCAGTCCGCTGGGCCTTTACCCTTACCTTTCCCTCTGCTTGGCTTGCTCTTCCCAGCCCCCTTTTGTACGTACCCATCTCTAGGAATTCAAACCTTCCCCTCCCCCAGCTCCCAGGTGCCTTTCTCCAGAACTGACCCCGAGTAGCAGAGATCTTGCTCTCCTCTGTCTCTCTTCCCTGCCCTTTGGTCCATGACACTGTCTGCCCTGATTTGGAGTTTGGTATCAGGTCTCCTCCACCAGCTTGCAGGTTCTTCAAAGAAAGGCCAGGGGCTACTCCCGTGTTGGGAGTGCCCAACACGGTGCTTTGCCTACTCCAGGCCCCAGGCACTTCTCAGGGATGGCATGTTTAGGTGGGCACCCATGAGGTCAGGACAGAGAAGGCGCTGGCCTAGCCTTTGTGGCCAGCCGGTGAGGCTGTTCTCTATGCTCAGTTCAAAGGCAGAGAATTACAGTGTTAATCTCAGGAGGTGGAAGTCATCAGGGGCCTGACCCAAAAGCCAAACCCCTTACATAGCACCAGACAGCCCACAGCCTTATGGGGTGGGTCTGTCCTGTGAAGCTTGGGCGTTTTAACTCTACTTTTGGGAGCCTTGCCCAAAACCCTTGCTGCATTTGCCAGAGCTACAGGAAGCAGCACAGAATGCGGGGATTGCTTAATTAATGCCCATCCAATCCCAGAAAGTGTATAAGAAGCCTTACAGAAATAGAGAACATGGAAGGAAATAAGAAAAGTCATGGTAAGGAAATGGGGACAGAGGGAAAATGCAGGAACAAAAAGAGATCACCTGAAATGTGGGGGGAGTCAAGTTATAAATGTGTACTGCCAGGTCCTGCACACAGAGGAGATGGACCTCAGGAATTTATGTTTGAGCTTCCTAGTGGTCAGTTTGACAAAGGAAATAGAATCAGAAAGGGGTTTACTCAGTGTCTTTTAAATAAATGCCACGACTTGCTAAGGAATAGCACAGCTTTTCTCTGTACTGGGTCCTGAGAGAAATAAGTCCTAAAGGTGGTCTGAGGAAGGAGCAGGGATAATGATCTCTCTAGGGTCTTGACAATTACTGCGTGAGGCCTGGGCTGGGCATGGGAAGATAGGGTGGCAAGTCAGCAGGCTTAGCTCCTGGGTCTCCATCCCCACCTCACCTTGGGCAGCAGTAGGGAGAGGAGCACTTGTCTGTGACTGATGGCGATGCCCACCAGACAGTCCATCGCTCCCACCGCATGTCCCAGCCTCCTTGCAGTTAGGCAGCCACTGTTAGTTGTAGCCAGTGGATCATGGGCAGAAGTGATGTGCGCCACTTCCAGGCTGAAGCATGGAAGACCTGCGTGTGACCCTCCAGAACTCTCATCCTTGGCGGGAAGGATGAGGCCACATGTTCCAGATAGTATAGCTTCCATCATCTTGGGTCCCCAAGGGACTGTGCGAACAGAGCACTTCCCTCTAACCAACTCAGCGTTGGACCTAGAGTTGACAGAGATTGGGTGAACCACTGAAAAACAGGGCTATTTGTCACAGAGCATAGCCTACTTGTTCTGACTAACACGCTGCCCCAGGCAGGCCCAACTAATGGTAGACAGGCAGTGGCTGCCTGTGCTTGGTGTGGCCAGAGCACAGGACCCTGCAGGGAAGAGGCAGAAAAGGAAGCAGGACCCAGCTTCCCTCAGGAGCCGTGTCAAAGGACTTGGATTTGAAGGGCAATGGGGAGCTGCTACAGGGACGCGGGAGGACCAGCTCTCACTTTCAAGTGAGTTCCTCTGATGGCTGAGAGAAAGAGAGGGTGGAATAGGTGAGAATGATGGTCTCCTGGGCTGAAGTAGGTCAGAGAGGATGGATAGAAGGGGACAAGTTAGTGAAGAACCAGGGAAGGGAATAAACCAGCCTTGGTACTGTGCCCATCATGGGCTGTGGAGTGAAGGGGCCGTTCATGGCTGCTGAAATCAACGTGACCTGACCACTATCAACAGTCCTGGCTCCTCTGGTCACTCCCATGTTCTCCCTTGACAGCCTGAGGCTAGGCCCCACACCTGGTGGACAGCTCTGGTTCCAGGTTCAGGGTCGGGGCCGTAATAGGCCTGGGTAATGACTCTTCTGGAGCTCATAGTCGCTTGCATGGCAATAACTCTTAGTTTTGAGTGCCTGCTGGTGCCAGACACTGTTTCAAGTGCTTCCCCTGTATGAATTTCACAGTAGGTGCTACCTTGCTCCCAATTACAGATACAGGGGTTCAGGTAGAGAAGCAAGGCAGCCTTCCTAAGGTCACACATCTAGGAGGTAGTGGAGCTGGGAGCTGAATCCAGCTCTGTCTCTGGATATTGACCATGATGATAAAAGCTCTTTCATACTCATTATACCCTGGATCCCCCCTCAGCCCCCAAGGGGAAGTGTCATGACCATTATCACCCTCAGTTCACAGAAAGGGAAAACGAGGTTCCAGAAACCAAGTGGACACCCTTTGGAAAGGAGGCCATTGGCTTCCACTGATGGAGCCAGTCAGCCACAGAGCACAGTAAACATCATGCCCCCGACCCCTCTGCCAAACTCCTCTCCGCCATCCCAGCCCACCTGGCCCCAGGACCTTATCTCCACTGCTAAGTTTCTTCCAGACCTGTTGCCATGGGGGAAACTTAGTGGGTGATGGAATAGCACCAAGCCAGGTGGGCTGTCTCTCCCTTTGCCCCAGGTGTAGGAGTGTGCATGCATTTATGTGGGTGAAGTTTGTGTGAATGTGTGTGCACTATGTGTGCAAGTCTATGCATGAGCACTGATCAGGGTGTTCCTTTGTGCTTGTGTATTTATATGGGTGTCACGCACCTGCACACCTGTTGGGGTGTCTTTGTGTGGACTGCACATGCATGCATGTGTGTATCAGTGCATGCATGAGTTTAAGGACTCGGTAATTCAGCAGGAGTTTTCGATCCCCACAAGCAGGCACTTGCCTGGAAATGCGGACCATAGCGGGCTCTCAGCACTGTGAGGCCCTTGCCCACGGGCTGGGTCAGAACAGTGATTTGTGGGCCAGGTTTACCCCATGCCACTTGTCCTATCCTGCCTGATCCCATCCACCGGGGCCCACATCAAAACCGCAGCAGGCCTTCTCAGGTGTAGCAGGCCAGCCCGCTGAGGCACAGAGCAGGGGGTGGCACTGATTCTCCTGCTGCTATCCCAAGGGTGCTTAGTCAGCACGATGCCATGGGATTAGACTCTTTAGGCTGTGAATTTTCTGCCCCGCAAAAAAGATTTAGTCATCGCACAAAATTTAACATCCCACTGAGTTCATTTCTTAATGCCTGACAGTGGAATGGCTCACTGCCTGTCCCATCCCATACAACTCTCCTGGGACTTGTTGTCGTATTAGGAGCAGTGGAGATGGGAAGCAGAAGCCAGGATCTGGTCCAGATGCCCCTCTTCCCGCCACATCCTCCTCTCTGATGTGAGAGAGATGGAGACAGAGACAGTCAGATTTTCCTGCTGGGCCCCAAAGGCCTGTCTTCCCAGCCCAGCCCTGAATCATTGCGGGACAAGGGTTAGCTGCAGGGTGGCTGAAACCAAACCCAAACTGGGTGTGGTACAAAGCAGCATAATAGATTATTCATTAATTGTGCTGTTCCTGGCCTCAGGGAGAGCATGAAATTACCTGATTTGGTCTTTGAACGTCAGGAATGGGGAGGAGTCCAGTGTTGCTGGCTATCATTTTCCTCTTACTAAGTTTGTGGTTCCACATCTAATATTTGGGGTTGTATTTTATTTTTTTCTCTTAAAACCTGACCTTATGGTAATTGAGCTGTCCCCAAACACGCCTCATGGGAGGGTCTAAACCACAACACTTACCTCACCCACAGTTAATAGAGGGAGATTAGAATCACAAGTTTCCTAGTTTTAAATAGTGAAAAGATTACTGTAAAAGCAGAGGACTCTGTATTTGAAGGTGATCTACGAAGACCAAGAATTAACACAATACACATCTAATTATGGGTGGGTCCTGCACCTTGACTCCAATCCTGGGTTGACTGTTATCCATCATGGAGTTTGTCTTGATCCTGGCCTTGACCCCAAACTTAGCTGGAAAGTTCCTTTCTTAATTCATCCTGAATCCTTATCAGGGCCTCTGATCCACCCCACAGAGTGTGAGATACCTGGATCAGGAGGCCAAGGCCCAGTTAAGGTCAAGCCTGCACTGCTGTCAGGCAGGTCTCTGCTTAACCGTGGAGCCTTCCTTTCCCAGCAAATAGAAAGAAGAAACCACAGATCTGCTTGTACTTCTCCCAAGGAGAATTTTATCCACAGTCCTTTTTGTTCATCTGAAGTCAGGCCCTGGTTTAGCTGTCACTTCTCAGCACATGGTATCTTCATTTTTGCCTACAGCATGCTAGCAACAGGGTGTGAAGTGACAGGGTGGGACTCAGGGACCCAGGCCCTCAGGGTCTCATCCGACAGACTTAGTTTTCTTCCCTCCTTCAAAGCAAAAAGAAGTCTTGTTGCTTGCCACAGAAATAGGGTGACCAGCTGTTCTGGGTTTGCCCAGGATAGGGTGTGGGGGTTGGTATTCCTGGGACGCAGGATTTTGGTGTTAAAATCAGAAAAGTTTCAGGCAAACAGAAAAGCTGGTCACCCTGCTACTTACCATAGAGGCTTCCAGAAAACTTTTATCATATATTTATATATGCAATGATTCCACTGTAAGTCACTAGTAGCCTTGACTCAGACAATTTGCCTGTGAAAGAGAAGGATCTTAGAACAGACTTCGAAAGAGCCTAACATTCTGAACCAGAGAACAGAACACCTCAAAGCAGAAAAATCCAAGAAGGTCTGTAAAGAGAGGTGAAGATGATCTAATTCAGTCAACAACCTTCATCCACTGTTGGCTTAGTGCTTATTCTGTGCCAGGCCCTGGGCTGGGGGCAGGGGTAAGGGGGCAGTTGAGTCACTGCCCTCCACATCTGTGTACTTCTCAGGGAAATGGCTGAGAACAGGATGGGATGAGATGTCACCATCTTGACAGGCTTCTAAAGCACAGGGCAGTGGTATGCAGTTTTCAATGCACAATTAGAAGCACTTAGATCACCAGGTAGAGGACCCAGGCACCAGCTCTGTCCAATAGGGGAGGCTCTAGTCACACATGGCTTATACATTAAAATCAATTAAAATGTAAAATACAGCTCCTCGGTTGCACTAGCAGCATTTTAAGTGCTCAGTAGCCACACATGGCTACTGGTACCCAACTAAACAGTATAATTATAGAACATATTCATCATGCCTGTGTGACTTTGGTCCAGTTACTTAATGTTTCCTCACCAGTGAAATCAGGCATAATGACAATTAATAGCTAACATATCGCTTACTGTGTGTGAAGTATTTTCCAGGTACAAACTTGACCCCACAGCAATCCTGTAAATACTGTTATTACCTCATTTTTAATGATGAGAAAACTGGGGCACAGAAGAGTTAAGTAACCTATCCAAAATCACACAGTTAGTAGTGGCTGAGCTGGAATCCAGAGCCAAGCTATTTAGTCCCAGGTCCACACTTTCTTACAGGGGTACCTTGACCATTAAATGAGATAATCCACACAGCACATAGAGCGATGCTGAGTGTATATTTAATTCTCAACAGATGTTTGCTGTGAAGACTCTTGTGGTCCTATTTACAGGACACTAAGATTTGATTTGGCATGTGACAGGTGTGTGCTGAGGGCCCAACATTTTGGGGATCTGAGTAAAAGTCCCAAATCAGAAAATGCAAAGCAACCCACTGGGCACAGAGTTCTGACCTCAGGTGCTCAGCACATTAATGGAGGGAGCAGACCCATGAAAAACTAATACTTTTCATCATCAGCAGCGATCCTTGCTGATCCAGAAGAACCCGGAGAGAAAGAGCTTGTGTCTCTGCATGTCTCCGGTGAGGCTTTCCGGTGATGTGAAGCAGAGCAGGACCCTGAGGGGCACTCCTGGGTACAAAGGCCTCTCTGGCCAGGGTTTTCTTGTTGGTGGGAAAAAGACTTCAGCCTCGTGGCCTCCCCTGAGTTCTAAAGGCCATGTTCAGTTACTAATCAGGAAGGTGAGGGAATGTGGCTGTGAGCTGTGGTGTAGGTCACAGACGCGAGTCAGATCCCATGGTGCTGTGGCTGTGGCGTAGGCTGGCAGCTACAGTTCCGATTCACCCCCTAGCCTGGGCACCTCAATATGCTGAGGGTGCAGCCCTAAAAAGGAAAACAAAAACAAAAAAACAAAAAAGCTCTTCCCTGAAGACCATCAGGGAGTTCCTGTCTTCTGAGCGTGAGCTACCTATTCTCCTTGCTTGGTCCTTGCAATAAACCCTTCTTCGCTCCAGACTCCAACATTTCGATGTGTTTAACTGCATTAGGTACGTGAACTTGGGTTTGACAACAGAGGCCAGCAACCTAGCTCAGCCCTGTGCTGAGGGGACTGGTGGTCTTGGTGAGAGTGGGGGCAGAAGTCCAAAGGGCAGAGGAAGTGCTCTGGTTCTCTCCAGCACATAAGTGGGAAAGTTGAACACTGCTGCAGAAATCCCCACTTCCCCCTCCAGGGCTTAAACCCCAGGCCCTATCAGCAGTGGAGGCAGAGGCACTCTGCACTGAGCATGGTAAAAACAGTCCTGTCCTCAGGTTCTCTCTGCCTCAAGTACTCTCCCGCCTCTGCCTTTATCACCTCTCCTCCAGCTCTCCAGTCCTTCTGGTCTAGCACAGATGCCTCCCCGCAGGCCCACAGGAAATACAGATTGAGTCTGAGAGAGAGCCAAGAAAATCCCTCTTTCCTCCTAAAGAGGTTAGGCCTGAGGGAGCACTTCCTCCTGACACTGCCCAGAGTCAGGTCCCCGGGCCCTGAGGAGGAGCAGAGCATCTCCTGAGATGGCCTGGCCTCCCCTGCCCCAGGGCACCCCTGTTCTTGACCCTTCCCTCAAGCTGTGCCAGGCTTGGGCAGCCCTTTTCTTTTGGTGACTTGTTTTCTTCTCCTGTCCTGACCCCACCCTGACTCTGTCATTTCCCTTAAGACACACCCCCCCGCCCCGCGCCCAGGTTCCCCTCTGTCCTCAGATTAAAACCCTCCGCTGGACTTAAGGCCCCAGCACATTCTCGATGGCCTTACCCTCATCTCCACACACCTGCCTTTGAGCCACACTGGTTTATTTGCTCTTCCCTCAAAGCGTTAGCTTTCCCAGACACTCAGTCTTCCTTCACACCTCTCCTCTCTGCCCAGAACCAGGTCAGCCCAGGTAAGTCCAAGGTTGGCACTTAACTGGGTTCCTAGAATGCCCTGTCCTCTCACTCCACCTTTTTGGGCCAGCTGGGGGCGAGGGAGAGGGGTGCTTCCTAAGCTCCATAGCCCAAGTGGTCTCTCTAGCCTATAAAGTCCCCCATCCTGATACTCAGGGAAGGGAAGGAGTTAACACCTGGTTCAAATCCTGGACCCTCATTTGTCTCTGGACCCCAGCATCCTCATTTGTAAGAGTACCCTAATATCTACTCATGGGGTCTTGTCAAGGATTAAATAAGATAACAGATGTAAAATGCCTTGCATGTGTCTGGTACTCTTACTGAAAGCAAGTTCGTGTGCCTGACACAAACTGAGATGTTGGGAGTTTGGAACAGAGCAAGGTTTATTGCAAGGGCCAAGCAAGGAGAACAGGTGGCTTGTACTCAAAAATCCCAAACTCCCTATGGTTTTTGGGGAAAAGTTTTATAGGCAAAATTTGGGGTGAGGACTGCTTTCTTCTGATTGGTTGGTGGTGAGGTAACAGGTTGGTGCTCTAGGAATCTTATGCTCATTCTGAAGTTGCCATCCTCCCCCTGGGTGCGGGCCTTAGTTCCTGCAGAAGAGCTCAATGGTATTGTTATGCATGTCTGTTGAGGAGGAACCAGGATCCTGCTTTAATCGCTGAACTATAGAAGAAGACTGTTCCTACTTTGTTTCTAGTCCCTTTATCCCTGATTAGTGGCTGTTGGGATCTGCCCTTTGGAATTCAGGGAAGATCTAGGAGGCTGAAACCTTTACCCCGCACATAAGAAATGGGGGACCTGGAAAGGCTTTTGTGCCTTCCAGTTCTAAGTAGAAACTTAGGTGATGTACACTCTCTTCCCTTTCTTCTGTCCTGCTCCTTGTGTTTTTTCCTTTCCTCCATCCATCTATTGGACTGTCAACCCCATATAGTTTCTTCCTTCTTCTTTGACCACCCGCAGGCCAGACCCCACAGGCAGGTACCCAGGGGGAGACTGACCTGGCTCCTAGATTGAGCTTTCATTCACTCTCTCCCCCCTTCTCCTGAACACCCACTCTGGGTACTAGGAGCAGGGAAGGGAAGCAGGGGGCCTGTCATTTCATAGCAGGCTTTTTGGTCAGGTTGGAGAGTACAAATTCTGATGCCAGTTTGCTACATGACCTTGGGCAAATCTTGTCCTCTACTTGGGTTTTGTTTGTCCACTCATAAAATAGTAATACCTCTGCCCTGCCCACTTGTTAGGCTGGTTCGCTGCGGGCTCTGTAGCCCACATGTTCCAGACCCCAAGACCCACGAGGGTAGTGGGACTGCCTTGCCTGGCAGCTGCCCCAGCCCTCAGAGTCCTCCCGACCTTGACCCTCCGGAGACCAAGAACAGGGCTTCTTCCTGTTTATTCCCCAAACCAGGCCCTGATGAAAACTCCATGCAAATTTATTGCCCACAATTTCCTTATCTGAGAGTTTCGAGTGACAAGGTTCACAGAGACTTTTTTTTTTTCTCCCCTTACGGAGACTTTTTAAAGATGCCTCCTGGAGACTGAAAATCTGGTGGCTCCACTTCCTGCTTATTGTTCATTCTCTGGTAAAGCTTCTGGATCTGTCTTTGGACAAAGAAGGACTGTGAGGTCCAGAGAGGGAAGGTGCCTTGCTTAGGCCCCACAGTGATCCTGGGTTAGGACTGAAGCCCTGCAACCTTGTCCTTGGATGGGCTTCTGGCCAGGGGACCTGAATTCTGTTGTCGGTGGACCACAAATCAGCTCTCACCCTGTCCTGCTGCAGGGACCTGGGACCCAGAGTCAGTCCAGGCAGCGTCACTGAGACCATGTCTGAGCCAGGCCAGTGCTAGGTGCTGCGGGGCAGAGGCAGGGACAAACTTTACACCCCAGGAGCCCAAATTGGTGGGAGGGGCCAGCAAGCTCAGTTCAGGGCAGCAGGGAGACTGAAATCTAGGGAGCAAGTGAGGGCTGCCAGAGGCTATGTTTGAGCTAAGACTTCAAGGCTGAGCAGAGTGAGCCCAGCACAGAGTAGGCATGGACCTGCAAGTGGAAGGCTCTGTGCTGAGACATGCCTGGCAGCCCCTTGGCATAGGCAGAGCTAGGAGCATGCGGTGGAGGATGGGCAGGCAAAGGCATAGCCAGGAAATCAGAGAGTCCAGTTCACCTGGGGTATGAGCAGATGCAGGAGAGCAGTGGGGCCACAGCTAGAAAGCTGGTCAGGCAAGGCTCTGAATGCTGGCCGAGCTGACACTTGAGACCATGGAGGGAAGTGTCAAAGTCTCTAACCGGGGTGTGACCTGTCAGGTTGAGGTGGATTTAGCTCCTGCCATTAGGGGAAGGAGGTATTTTTCTTTCCTCAGTTGTGGACTGTGTCTAAAGAAGAAAGAAGTGGGTTTCATTTCGCCCAGCTCCAGTGTGCTGGAGGGGTTGTGGAGGAGAAGGAGGAGGATTCCGAGGCCTTCCTCATCTGCACTCAGGACGAGAGGAATGTGACTGATTAGGGAAGAGCTAGGGGATGGCTGAGCAGGAGTCAAGGCCTGATTCGCCTCCACAGGTCTCAGCTCGTACAACACTGAGCTGGGAGGCCCCGCCTCTTTCTGGGCCACTTCTCAGCAGCTGAGCTTTCAAATCAGAAAATAGCTTCCTTTCATCATTCCGCCCATTTCCCTGTGAAAAGAGTCCCCAGGAATGACTCAGGGCTGCCTGCTCCTGCCCGTGCCCGGGTGGCCAAGCACTCCATTTCCCTGCCCAGCCACACACACAGGGGAGTGATGGGAAATCCCCACCTGCCGCTCCCCCACCTGCCTGTCAACATGGATGTAAATACTACTGCACAGCCTTAATCACTCCGCCAGGCAGACTCTAGGAGAGGATGGTGAGGCCACCTTCTCCCCATTTCCAGCCTCCCTGGCCTTTGCCCACATCTGTTCAGCCTGGGTCTGTAGGCCAGGGACGGCAGGAGGTCCAGCAGGGTATGAAGAGTGTAGGAAAGATGTCAACTCCTAGAGCTGCAGAGGCATTTTGTTCCGAGATTAACTCTTTCCCAGGACTGATGACAATATCTCATTTACATTTTGCAAGAAGCTCTTTCTTTGCAAGACCCAGCATTGGGTCTCAAACTTGAGAGTACTGATTAACACCCAGATTGCCGGGCCCATCCTAGAGTTTCTGATTCAGCAAGTCTGAGGTAGATCCTAGAATTCTGCAGTTCCAGCAGGTTCCCAGTTGATGCTGATGCAGCTGGTCCAGGGACCACGCTGAGAACTACTGTTCTACAGCCCTGAGCCCTGCAATTTACAAAGTCCTTCCTGTTCACTCTTCAGTTTCCTCCTCCCAACTGCCTTGGGGTAGGGAGAATTAACCCCACTTCAAGTCTGCAGGAAGCCGCACTCAGTTTGGAGCAATGGTGGCACTTTCCTGAGGTTATACGACTAGTAGGAACCTCTAAGTCTTCATGAGCACAAAGCCATTTCCTATCTTGGGGCCACTTGGAGGGTGTGATCCTGGGTTTTCTCTCTCTCAAATACTCTTCTCAATATATAAACACGGGTTCAGACCAGCACCCAAGTCAAACAAGTGTTCCCACAACAGCTTCACCATCTGAACAGCCGGCATTGAGGGCAGATGGTCAAGACACAGAAATCAGAGTCAGAGAGTCGGCTACCAACCCAGCTTGCCCTCCCTGTGTCTCAGCACCACATGGCACCTAATTCTCGTTGGGTTGCTGTGAGATGGGGCAGATAGAAAGAGTCTCTAGCCTCGGCACAGAGTGAGTCCTCAATAAATGGTAGCAACCAGGGGGCCCAGAAAAGAGTCAGGGAGGGATGTGGGGAAAGACACTAAGTCTCTCTGTGCCTCAGTCTCCACAGCTGTAAATTAGAGTCAGTAAAAGAACCTACCTTATAATGGAGTTGTAAGAATGCTATACTTTTATCCATTTAAATTGCTTTAGAGCAGTGCCTGGCATGGGGCAAACTACGTGTTTGTCTCCTACTTCTTGTCTCTTGCTAAGGATGATATTTTAGCACTGAATGCATACTCTTCATCCATACATGTAAGCAAACCATTAAAGAATAGAGTGTGCTATGGTGAAGTCAGAGTTTAAAAATCATGGCGGTGATGATTGCACAACAGTGTGAATATGTTTCGTGTCATAGAATAGTATACTTAAAATGGTTAAAATGATATATTTTGTGTTTTATATATTTTACCACAATAAAAAAAAGGAAAAAGAAACAGCAGAATTGAGCCAGATCAGTGCCCAGCCCTCCTGCACTCCTTCAGTGGGCTTCACCTCTGCTTCCATGATAGTTTCCCCAGGGAGCTCCTGCTTCATTTAACCCTTCCTGACCCTTGGCCTTAAAGTTGGTTCCTGACATGACTTCAGGGGTTGGGGGGTAGGTTGGCTCCCCCAGCTGCTCACCCTTTCACTCCTGGCTAGTTACGGCCTTTTCTGCCTTAGCCTTGGGCAGAAGGGGCCCTGTGGGGTGAGGATGCTTGCCACTCCTCCAGGCAACTTCAGGATGGCCTTGACCTTCTTCCAGGCAGAGTGTGGCTCTTCCCATCGACTTCCCTTTCTGTGGAGCTGGCTCTGCTCCTTGTGGTGAAGGAAGGGGCCCCTTGATGGAGCAGTGGCTTCACTAACCAGCACAGACTCCAACGGAGCTTTAGCTAGGAGCCCTTCTGTGTAGAAGAAAGGTGCACAGATATTCTGAGACCAGGGGCTTGACTTCATTCTGCTCTGCCCTCTGTCTCTGTATCACCCACTCAAGTCTTTGTCCCTCTCTGGGCCCCAGTACCCCATCCATAAACTGGAAATGTGCGTCTCTGCCTGAAGCCCTCCCAAGATTTTAAGGAGGCTGAAAGAATGGAGGCAAAGGTGCCTTGTTTCTTTATTGCATGATATTACAACATTGAGAGGCAGTAGAGCAGTGATTATAGATATGGTCAGGAGACCACTTGCCAGGCTTAAACATCAGCCCCACCTCACGCCAGCTGGAAGACCATGGACAATTAATCAACCTCTCTAGACCTTCGGGTTCCATCTGTAAAATGAGGTGGTAATAGTAAATGATTTCATATCTGACAAGCACTTAGAGCACCGCCTGGTACATCGTAAACATAAGACAAATTCAAAATAAGTAATAATGGCAATGATATGGATGGACCTAGAATGTATTATGCTTAGTGAAATAAGTCAGAAAGATAAAGACAAATATGTTATCACTGTAGAATCTAAAATATAAATGAATGTATATAACAAAACAGAAACAGATTCATAGACATACCGAACAAAGTAGTGGGTATTAGTGGGGAGACGGAAGAGAAGAGGGGCAGTATGGGGGTAGAGGATTAAACTACTATGTATAAAATAAGAATCAAGGATATATTGTTCAGCACAGGGAAATATAGCCATTATTTTGTAATAACTTTATTTTTTAGAATTTAAAGTATAGTTGATTTACAGAATTGTGTCAATTCTGTAGTAACTTTCAATGAAGTGTAATCTATAAAAGTATTGAATCACTATATAGTATAGCTGAAACAAATATTGTAATCAACTATACTTCAATTAAAAAATAAATAATTTTATTTCTGTGGTGAAATGGGATTGGCAGTATCTCTGCAGTGCCAGGACGCAGGTCTGAACCCTGTCCTGGCACCGTGGGTTAAAAGGATCCGGTGTTGCTGCAGCTTTGCAATAGATCGCTACTGTGGCTCAGATCTGGTCACTCCATATGCTGTAGGGCAACCAAAAAAAGGGAAACAATTTTTTTTTTTTTTTTTTGCTTTTTAGGGCCACACCTGCCGCATAAGGAAGTTCTTAGGCAAGGGGCCCATTTGGAGCCACAGCTGCCGGTCTATGCCACAGCCACAACAATGTGGGAACTGAGCCACATCTTGGACTTAAACCACAGCTCATGGTAACACTGAATCCATAACCCCCGGAGTGAGGCCAGGGATCACAACCGCATCCTCATGGATACTAGTTAGGTTCATTACTGCTAAGCCATAATGGGAACTCCAATAATATTTTAAAATAAATAATAATGGTAACTTCTGTTGACAGCTCACTATGAGGAAGCATGTTTTCAAACTCCTTGCCTGTATTAATAGATTGAAATTAATATTTAGCAAAAATGAATAAGGACTTTGAATAGGGCTTACAGGTTAAACCAAAAGCACAAAGTGGTCATGTTCCTTTTCTCTTCAAAGTGGCGACACCTAAAGATCTAAAGATTCAGGAGTGAAAAGGGTCATCTCTGCTGAGAGGCACCAAGGTCCCCTTAACTGAATGAAAACAGAAGAAGCCTTGTGCCCCTCCCCAACTCCTCATTGCTGATTTAGAATCTAAGTCTCTAATTTTTATCTAATCTAATTCTTAGCTGGACCCATCAATTCCCTCTCAAATGATCGTATTACATCTGGAAGTAAGAAACAGACATGGGACCCAGCTCTCTGCTCTCCTTTCCATACCATTCTATCTGAAAAGTCCGAAGGTCTCAGCTTATACCATTCTACTGAAGGGAAGCTCACTCCTTCCAGGGGCAGAAGAACGCAACCATTAGACTTCCTCCTTCTATTGAGCGGAAATCTACAATTTCCCCCACTGCCCTGTCTCCATCTCTGGAGCCTCACCAACCACATCCGTTTCTCCGCCCTATGACATCCTTTCAGAGATCTGAGGCCTTTGACAGCCTGCCCCAGGGATAGCTCTGCTTCAGATTGGGGAGTTTCTTGTGTGACTCGGTTTTCCATTGTCTTCCCATTTTGGTTGCCTCGTAGCTGTCCCCACCTCTCACTCAGATCATACCCACACCCTCTAGATCATACCCACACCCTCTAGATGGGGGCTGAGAACGACTCAGTAGAGCAGGTCTCCAAAAAAGATCCCAAATTTCACATCTCAGAAAAGCAGCACTGGCCAAACCCCCAGAGATCATGAGTTACAGAAGGGAAAACTGACTCAGCATGCCCAGGGCCTCCCACACAGGGCAGAACCAGGAAACGGATCCAGATCTCTGGCCTTCCAGCCCAGGAGTCCTCTAAGATGCAGAACAAAGTTTCCTTTGATCCTGTGCCTGGATACAGTGTCAAATACTTTGTTCCTTATCTGTGTTGCTGTTCTTGGAGGGACAAATTCCAAAGATGACTGGGGAAGAAGTTCATCTAATTGTGAGGCTGAGGGTCATTCACCCCACCTGGGCCCTCCTGAGGCTCAGACCTTTGAAAGGTGGGCTGTATTTCTCCAGAGTGTGGTTCAGGCTGGGAAAGATGGGGCTACTTATGGTTAGGAGAGGAGACAAACCCCAAGTCTTTGCTGCTAGACAGGCTGAAGGGTAGATTGAAGCACATCAGCTCAGTTCATATTTTCCAAGTCTCCACTTGGAGACGGACGCCCATGCTGGGTCAAGAGGTAGCTATGGAGTCTCTGCCTTGGGAATGGGTAGAAAACTGGAGAAACTGCACCCTACTCAAAGAAAACCGTGATCATGAATGTGGTGATAGGTCAAGTGGCAACAGCACCGAAAAGACTAGGAAGTGCGAGAAGTGAACTAGGACCCAAACTGTTTTGATCATTTACTCCTTCCAAAGGGAAAAAAATCGAGCTAACCCATCCCAGTATGTTATAACATATACAAGTAACCATCACCAGTAGCTATTGAGCACCATATATACAAGACATGAGATTCATCAATAGCCAGAATGACTATAAATCTATATTTCAAATAATGTCTTCCCACCAAAAAAATCTTGGGCTGACTTCTTGTCACGTGGTTTTTCCCTTAGTCTGTGGCTGATGAAGAGGTCGTGCTGGAAAGCCAAGGGTAAATTCCCCGTCTGCCTCATCCGTATGTGCTGGTGTTATTAGAATTACTAACACCCCCCTGTCCTGGCAGGAATCTTTTAAAACTACTTGTTTGTTTTGTGAGGGTTAGTTTAGTTAAAACTGATTAATATAATCCATAAATCCAATCTGGATTAATTAGTCTAGATTAACCTGGATTAATTGACCAGGTTAATTAATTGGGATAACTATGCCAAAAACAAACCAAAGAGTATAGTATCCTAGTTACTCCTTTTTTGGAGACTTTTGGAGACACAAGACATGAGGCTGCCTGAACCCCTGACTGGAGAGGGTGTCACTGTGTCTACACCTGGCAAATGTGAGCAAACCTGAATTATTTTCTTATTTAGATAATGTTTTTTTCCTGCATCCCAATGAGCATCTTGCACACCTCACTTTGGGGACCGCCAAGATAGAAGACAGGGAGACTCTCAGAGAGGATTTTCAGGCTGCAAGGAACAGGAGGGATCTTGTGGTCCAGCCTCTCACTTTGCAGATGAGGGAACAGAGACCCAGGAAGGGATGTAACTGGTCCAAAGGTCACCTGGACCAGTGGCAGATCCCAGAGAGAACAAAAATCTCTAGTTCTTGATGCTAACACCTCAAGGCCCTTCCCAACCCTCACTGGCCTGACCTCTCACCCTTTGGGCTGCTTCCCCTGGGATGTGGGATCACCCTCTGTCTCTGAGGGTAGCTGTGGGTGGCAGGGTGATGTGCATTTCTGCAGAGGTTACAAGTGCTGTCAGGGCAGAGAATGAGGGGTCATCAGCAGGCCACTGTTCTAAGAGTCACTCAGAAGCCTTGGTTTCCACATCTGTGAAATGGGACTAAATGGACCCAGCTGTTGGCTGAGTGCTCGTGAGGCCTTAATGACGTCTATGGGCTGGGAAGTAACCCCTGAAGGGTGTTACTGCATCCTTTTAACTCTGGAAGGCTTTGTTAGGAAGGTGAGACTTGGGGTGCTCCAGAGTTTTGCCTGTGACTGCCAACTGCAGTCCTGAACACTGCAGGACTTGGAGCTCTGCAGCCTAGCAGCACCCAGGGTGTGCCAGCTCGGGCCTGATAAGGTGTTGGGCAGATGTGGACATGGATCTTGGGCCTTCTAAGGCCCAGGTTGAAATATGCTCCTGTCTAAATGGCTCTCTTCCCCCTTGCTGGGAAGGTAAAGTAGGGGGACAAAAGCAGTAGGGATGTGAGTAGCTGGCCAGACAATAAGGGGGTACATTTTCTATGGAGAACTTACATACAATAGTAAAATTGACTAAAACTCTTAACTTTTTATAATCATGATGTGTCTACATTTCTAAGCAATATCAGTAATAAAACACTCCTCGCTGCCAGGGCGGGCCACTCCCACATCCCTGGTCTTGAAATCTGGCTAGTATCTGATATTATTCCTTTTAGATTGAGCCAGACCAGACTGTATGCTCACAGCATCCCAAATAGGCTCTGCATGCTTCCCATCGTCAGCCCTTGGCTTGTATTGTCGCTTTGTCATTATCTCCCTCTCCATCATTCTGTATATCCAGCTGCTACAAGGCTCAGCTTAGATATTCCATCTTCCAGGAAGTCTTCCCACATGCAGTCCCAGCCATCCCCCAGCTGGCTACAACTTCCCTCCCAGGTTGCAGACTCAGTAGTGTCATGTTCTCAGCTCCAGAGCAAGATTCAGGGAAGGGAACTACCCTTTGAATTCTGGAACCTACAGCATAGAAAACCATACCAGAGAGCTACTTCCTAGTTATGTGACTTCAGGCATGTCCCATGATTCAAAGAGTTCCATCTGCTTCCAGAGTCACTGATTCAAGCATCCCCTTGCTGACCACACCCTCCCCACCTCCAGCTTCCTGGCCCTCCAGATGGGACCATCCCTCTGTCAGCACACCCAGGGGATCAGTGAAAACAGGTTCAGGCCCAAGGAGAGAGCCTTGGACCAGAGACCCCTCTCTGGACAACATAATCCACCAAACTTGGCTCCAGCTTTTCTGAAAAGCCGGCTTGCAGGATGGTGGCTAGGCCATGTGACACACTCACACCAGGATGCCCATTTCTTACTGGGACGTATCACGCCAGGTCCACTCCCACTGCAGAACTTCCATCTCTGGCCTTCTTTACCTTCTCTCCCCCATATGGTCCCTTCTCTCTTCACTCTTTCCTCCCACCAACTCCATGGGCCATCACCTCATTCTTATCAACACACTGAAATCTTTCATCCTGCTGGCTTTTCCCGTATTGTCTGGCAAAACCCTGATCCTGGATGAACCAGGATATCTAAGCACTGCTGGGGAAAAAATAGACGAGAACCAGGCAAGGGCAAGAGGTACCAACAGGGTGATGGTCTTTCCCCCTACAGATGCTCTTCTCTCAGCAACCCTGCCTCTGCAAATCAGACCATGTGGAGGGCACTGTGGGCAAGCCAGATCACAGGGGTCACCTATGTGGCTTCCTTCTCCACAGCCAGTGCAACACTCGTTCCACCCTCCACCTCCTAAACACCTCTTAAATGAGCCATATGGGCCCATTCCCACAGCTACCATCTGTTCTCACATGGTCACTTAGTCTTAGATACCAACCATCTTGTCCCTGATCTTTTCAAATAATGGAAATCTGAGCACACCACTCCAGGACCAAGGTCTGAAGGGTCTGGCCCACTCTGCCTCTCCAGCCTTACCTTGCCCAGTGTCTGTGCTACAGACACTCAGTACTTTTATTTCCTCAAAAGCCCATTTCCTTCAGCCTTAGGGCCTTTGCACAGGCTGTTTCTCTGGTCTGTTTAGTTCCCCTCCCCGCCCACAGCAGGCTGCTCCCTATACATCTTTCAGATCTCAGCTCCAAAGTCCTTCCCTTAGAACAGCCGTCTGCAGTGTTCCTCTACTCTGCATGCTTTTTTATTTTTATTTTTTTACTGCTGCACCTGTGGCATACGGAAGTTTCTGGGCTAGGGGTTGAGTAGAGTTGCAGCTGTTGGCCTACACTGCAGCCACAACAACGCCAGATAAAATCTGCACCTGCGACCTATGCCACAGTTTGCAGCATTGCAGGATCCTTAACCCGCTGAGTGAGGCCAAGGATTGAACCTGCATCCTCCCGGACACTATGTCGGGTTCTTAACTGGCTGAGCCACAATGGGAACTCCTTCTGTATGCTCCTTATGCCCTCTCTTCTCCAGGTTTTGTGGGACTCTATGGTTCCTGCTTATCTCTCCTTTGGTCTGTGAACTCACCAGCATAGCTCCATCATCTGTTTTGCTCTGCTCTGTATCCCTAGCACTGAGCTGTGTGTCACATGCAGAAAGTGATTAGTACACGAACAAAGAACTCATTCAAAAAATTAATTGAGGATTTCCCTTGTGGCACAGTGGGTTAAGGATCTGTGTTTTTTTTTTTTTTTTTTTTTTGTCTTTTGTCGTTTTAGGGCCGTACTCACGGCATGTGGAGGTTTCCAGGCTAGGGGTCTAATCAGAGCTGTAGCCGCCAGCCTACGTCACAGCCACAACAATGCCGGATCTGAGCTGCATCTGCAACCTACACCACAGCTCACGGCAACGCTGAATCCTTAACCCAGTGAGTGAGGCCAGGGATCGAACCTGCAACCTCATGGTTCCTAGTCGGATTCATTTTCCGCTGAGCCACAATGGGAACTCTGTGGATCTGGTATTTTTACTGCAGTGGTTTAGGTAACTGCTTTAGTGCAAGTTTGATTCCTGGCCTGGGAACTTCCATATGCTGTGGGCACGGCCGAAAAAACACTTAAATTGAAAAATAACTCTTCAGGGAATGAATGAATGGGTCAGTTTGGGTGAGGCTCTAGGATTATCTGTATGGGACAGGGCTCGAAGTCTCTCTCCAGGGTGGGCCACAGGCCAACCTACTCCTGGTAATGGTCATAACAAGGATGAGACTAATAACCAAGCCAGCAATCTCTCAAAGCTCCTTTCCTGTCCATTAGCTTCCCATCCCTCCTCCAGGTTCCCCCATTACTCAGAGTACCTGGCATATAAGGGCCAGTCCGCCAGGGAATTTCTGCACTGGTATACAGTTACTCTGCTGGATGATCTCTTTTTCCGAGGGTCAGAGCTCAGGAGCCCTGTCTTTGTGGGGATGGATAAGGAAAAAGTGGTGGAATCCAGTTAGAGTAGGGTTCAAATCCTAGCTTTACCTTTTGCCAGCTGTGTGACCTTGCAAGTTACTTAACTTCTCTGGGCCCTCGTTTCCTCACCTGTAATAAGAGGACAAGAATATCTAGCTACGGGGTTGCTTTATAGATTAAATGAGTGAATATGCATTAAGAATCTAGGGTGGCGCCTGTCATATGTCATATCTAGTTGATTCTAAGACACAACATTTTAACACCTCTGAAACTGGGATGCAACTTACAGTTTAACTCTGCCCTTTTTCTTTCTTAATGGATTGTAAAATAGTGTATCTCAAAATAGGTGGTGCCCTGCATTCAATGAAATGGGACGGTAGCTTGGTTTCTTTACTCTCTTTGCAAAGAGGCAGGAAGGTCTGTGAGAGTCCAGGGGATCAAAGCCTAAGAATGCACATCACTGAGGGCAGAGGGTCTTTTGGGGTCTGGCTCACTGAGGTGGAAGCCTAAAGCATTACCTAATCTGAAGGTACAGGCTCTTCCCCAGCCTGATGACTTCTGGATCTGTCCCAGCTGTTCCAGTTCCATTCAGGGGCCAGCTCAAACGCCAGCCAGATACTCACTTTCTGGGTCTGAGTCAGTACTCCTGTTGATGTAGCCTGTGGTCTCTGGTTTTGGGCAACCTGTCATAATGCTGACTATGTTTGCAGCCACCTAAAACCCTTAGTCTTTGTCCCAAGAAGGGAGTCCTGGGACCTACTCCAGAACTGCACCTCCCAATACACACACACAGAAACCTCTCCTCACAGATGACTCTGTCATCAAGCCGTCCTTGAGGATGGCTTCATCCAGGCTTCACCCAAGTCCTTGTGCTGTGGGTGCCTCCTTAAATCCTCTAGCCTGGTGACAGCAGACTGGCCAGATTATTATACTATCTACATTCTGCTGTAATTTATATTACATATAACCACATCTTTGTAGAAATAAAATGTTTATCACATATATCAAAATGCAGAAAAGACCAAAAAAATTCTGCCATCTAGTGATAATCAGCTAGTTTGATGAGTGTCTGAGTATTTTTTCTGTATTTACATATGTGTAGAGCTATTCTTCCCTCATATTCAAACCGAAACAGGCTCATTCTGTGCATCCTGCTCTTTTCCAAGTAAAGTGAATTTGCAGAGCTCTTTCTACAAAGACTGGTTTCCTTTTGGTGACCTCACAGTTCTCCCCTATCCTCCATCCCTTCAACACGCAGGTCCCTACAGCTCCTCTTGGTCAGGTCCCTGAGGCTTGACCAGGGTGCCCAGCCTCGACTAGGATGTAGTGCTTTCTGCCTGATGGGTTTCTATGGACACCTGTCCCCTGCTTCCTCAGGACAGGGTTGTGATCGGGTCATAGCTGCTCTTAGAGCCTCCTCAAAGCAAAGCCGCACCCCAGCACAGAAATATTTTTTTCCCTTTTTTTGGTTGCCCCTCGGCATATGGAGTTCCTGGGCCAGGGATCAGATTCAAGCCATAGTTGTGACCTAAGCCACAGCTGCAGCGATACCGGATCCTAAACTCACTGTGCCAGGCTGGGGATTGATCCTGTGTCCCAGCTCTCCCAAGATGCCGCTGACCCCATTGCACAATAGCGAGAACTCCCAGAAATACTTTTGAACTCTTAAACCAAGGAATGTAAGGTGAATGGTGACTGTCTGTCCCTGCTGGATGTGACTGTAAATCTTTCAAAACAGGCCAGATGTTCTCCCAGACCCAGATGCTGCCCTGCTATTTCCCTAACCCCTGAGAATTCCAGATATCACAGTAAACAACAGTGAACAGGTGCCTGGCATTTTATAGTTCATAAAGTGTTTCCATGCGCTTCATCCAGTTTTGAGACTCACAGCTACTTTATGTATTAGGCAAAGGAAGCATTCGTTATCTCCATTTTACAGATGAAGAGACAAAGGCTCAGAGATGTGGGCTAATTTTCCCAATGATCTTTCTTCCTTTTTCCCCCTTTAGAGTCTGGCCAGTTCCACATTCCACTGACAACCTGGCCCAGGCATCATCTCCTTCAGGGAGCCTCCCCAACTCCTACCACCACCCCAGGCTGCATTAGATGCCCCTCCTTGAGGGCCCACAGTTCTGGGGCTTCCCTATCAGAACTAAGCCCCACCACTAGACTGTGCACCCTTGAAGGCAGTGATGGGTCTGGCTTATCTCCGTCCTTACTTTCCAGGTATAGTAGAACCGCAAGAGATGGCTGCTGGGAAAGACCGTTATGGTTATTAAGGCAGGGAATGTTCTCCTCACTTTGGAAAAGGATAGGAGAATAAAGAAGGGACAGGACTTGCCTACAGAGCATGGTCAGTGGCCAGGTTAAGTCTTCTTCCTCAGAGGTTCAGGCTCTTTCATTCCACTGTGTCCTTTGTTGTCTGCACTCTTGGAATACCAAGCCACTGCATGAGGTTCATTGCCATCTCCTCTTGCACTGGCTGGGCCTATCTGGTGGAGCCTGGTGTGCAGGAGAGCATTGTGGAGAGGGCTCTGGCTGGGAAGGCTCAATCCTGCAGCCTGGACCAACACCCTGGGGTAGCACGATGATTAAGGAACAGCAGCTGTTGGTTCTCTGTTGAGTTCTTCCAGGTGCCATGCCCTGTGCCAGTTTCTAGCCACATCTCCCTTCATCCTGCAGCTTGTACCATTAATGATGCCATTTTGCAGGTGGGAAGGAAAAGACCCTAGTCCTTGGCTCACCAGCGGCTGTGCTGGGATTAGAAGCCAGGGCTGCATCTCTGGTAGCAGGCGGCTCCAGGAATTTGCTGGCACCAGATCCAGAAATAAATGCATAGTCAGAGTATAAGAGACAATCTCAGGGGGCCATAGGCTTGGCAAGGTCCCAAACTCTCCCTCCCCATCCCCTGGCCTCCTCCCACTCAGGGCCTCTTGGAGAGTTAAGACTCTTGGGCCCAGGGCACACAGGCCTGCCCTGGAAGTGCCCAGCATTCCCTGTGAGCAGGGTCATGGCACTTGCCAGCCCCCCTGCAAGCTCCAGGCTCAAGGCCAGGCTGGAAGTGCTGTCATGCACAAATGCTCAGCTCCCTGTTTCTTAGACTGAGAGCTCACATGGATGCTCCCAGCTGGTTGAGAGTTGATGAGCAAGATCCCACCTTTCACTGGGCCTTGCTTTCCCTAACTGTGAAACGATGGCCTGGGTGGGGTGAGTTGGGGGTTTTCTCAATGGAACCCACCAGCTGACATTCCAGGTTTGCCTATAGGCAGTGATTAAAATCCTAGACACTGGAGGGAGTTCCCGTTGTAACTCAGCGGAAATGAACCAGACTAGTGTCCATGAGGACATGGGTTTGATCCCTGGCCTTGCTCAGTGGGTCAGGGATCCAGCGTTGCCATGAGCTGTGGTGTAGGTCACAGACACGGCTCGGATCCCAACCCCTAGCCTGGGAACTTCCACATGCTGTGGGTGTGGCCCTAAAAAGGAAAACAAAAAGAATATAATCCTGGACGCTGGAGCCAGATGATATGGGTCCAAATATATGACCTTAGGCAAGCTGCCCAATCGCCCTAGACCTCAGTGTTCTCCTCTGTAAAATGGGAATAATAATAGAAAAAAAGACAAATACATCAAAATATTTATATTGACTGAGATAGAAGTGAGTTACTGATTTTCTGTTTTCCTGGTTTTTTTTCTGAATTCTCCATTTTCATCAGTATTTATAATAGAAAAAACAAATGTACTTTCTTTATAACTTTTTTGAGCTATAATTCACAGTCAACATAATCTACTCATTAAAATGGGAATAATAATAAGTGAGAGTATCTATTCTATAGATTGCTTTAAGGACTGAATGGGTTAATGTATGTAAAATCTTATATGGCGCCTACAGCATAAGAAGTCCTAATAAGTATTTGTTAAATAAATAGTCCCAAGACCATTCTGCTTCCTCCTCTTCCTGCTCACCTGGCCTGGACCCTACCTCACCCACGGCACCAAGCTTGGCAGATCCTCTGCCCCCGTGTTCAGTGGTTCACACTGCCTGGTCCAGCCTCATCATGCCAGGCATGGACTGTTTTCACAGTCTTCGCTCTGTACCCCAGAGGAACTGCACTAACACTCAAATGTGGCCTTGCCCTTACTTTGTTCAAAAGCCTTCCATGGCTCCCACTGCCCTTGATCAGAACTTAGCTCCTCTGCGAGACATTGTCTTAGCAAGTTACTTCAACTCTGTGTACTTTTGTTCCTTTAACTGAAAAAGAGAAATAAAAACAGTACCTCCCAGAATTCCCTCTGTGGCGCAGTGAGTTAAGAATCTGACTGCAGTGGCTTGGGTTGCCCTGGGGGTTCAGGTTCAATCCCTGGCCTGGCACAGTGGGTTAAAGGAGGTGTTGGTCACATCTGGGGCCAGTCCCTGGCCTGGGAATTTCCATACACGGGTGCAGCCAAAAAAGAAAAAAAAATAGTACCTCCTTCACAAACTTATAGGGCTCAGTGTTGTATGAGACAGCGTACACGGCCTGACCCAAGGCCTCTCTTACCTGTCTCCTCTTCCCTCTCTTTCACTCAATTCCAGTCTGCTTTTCCATGAACGTGTCAGGCATGGTCCTACCTCAGGTTTTTTGCACTGACTGTTTCCTCTGCCTGGATGCCTCTTCCCCTAGAATTCAGTCCAGCTCAGTCCCTCACCTCCTTCGAGCTGTTTCCCCAAAGTTAACTCCTCTTCTCCCACCCCACCACCCTATTTGAAACCACAACCCCTTCTCTTCCACTCCCCCTCACATACTGGAAACATCTTCCCATGTTTTATTTGTTCTGTTTCATTTACCACCATCTATTTTACTTACTGTTTTTTGTCTTTTTTTCCTATTAGATTGTAAGCTCCTTTAAGACAGATTTTTTTTGGGGGGGGTCTCTTTTGTTTACTGTCAAGAACCCTACCTGTCAACACCTAAAAAATACCTAGTGCAGTGTAGGTGCTTAATAAAGGAAAGGCTGAATGACTAAATGAATGATATAAAGCATTTAGGATAGAATCAGACAAGTAGCATGTACTCAGTAAATGTTAGCTTATTATTGTTGTTACTGATTCTTCAAGCTGAGGTTCCCTTGTCTTTCCTCCTTGACTTCTCCAAGCTTATAATCACACTCTCCTATTCCCCACTGCACCCACCAATCTCTCAGTTATGGTAAGGAGCGCACTGTTCTTTAATTACATCTTTTTCCATTCTGGCTGAACCTAATAAAATGGCCATTTCTTGTAAGTCCAAAAACATCCAGATATTGCCCGTTTTGTATAGTTTAATGTAATGTGTTCCCCATGGCAGCCTGCACCCAAAGGCGGTGTATGCAGGATGTGCCCAGTCAATGTTTATTCACCTACTTCTGGCCTTCATGATAGGTGTGATTGCCAAACACCTTCTTGTTCTGAAGGAGGCAAGGCACAACCTATAAACTTAAAATAATAAATGGAGGATCTTGCTGAATTATTTTCTCATTCTCCTGGAAAATCTCTGTCTCCTGATGCCTGATAAAGAGGATAAAAACAAAAACGCACCAGGCTTTAAAATAATCCAAGTTCTGGCCGTTTGACGATAACATCCAAGGTTGAGGGAAGCCCTTTCCCCAAAAGAAAAGGGCTAGAAAAAGGCTAGAGGATTCATTTAATGATGGGGGAGGGGGAAGAGGCTAGAACATTCTTTGGTTATCCCTGTTTTCACTGCTCCTTCTAATAAAGGCTTCTGTTACAGAGATTTGCTAAGTCTAGAATGTGGGCTGTCAGGACTAAAAGAAATTCAGCACCGAATCTACATCATTTCACAGATAGGGGAAATGAGGTACAGAAAGGGGCAGGGACTGCTCTAAGGTCACACAGTGGTATGGAGGAAGAGTTCATCCTGGAATCTACACCTGCTGATGTGAGTCTCATGGCTTTTCCTCTGGACCACACTAGTCCTGTGCTGGCCAGACTACAGGAATGGAAACTTTAGTGTCACCCCCCCGCCCATTTTTGGCTGCCCCATGACATATGGAGCTCCAGGGCCAGGGATCAGATCCAAGCCATAGTTGAGACCTAAGCCGCAGCTTCAGCAATGCCAAATCCTTAACCCCCTGTGCTGGGCTGGGGATCGAACCCAGAGCTCCCAAGAGGCCGATGATCCCATTGTGCCACAGCGGGAGCTCTTAGTGTCACTATTTTTAAAGCTGTATTTTTTAAATGAAATGTTTACTAAGCCTCAGGTGAAACACCAAGAACCTCTTCACTATAACTTCTTTAGAAAATAATAGCCCTATACTCAACTCTGTAATTACTTCCTTAGGGTAAAGTCCTCAAAGTAGAAGGCTAGGGGCAAAGGAAGTTAGGATCATTGTTGTGGACTTTTGAAACAAGCTGCCACATTGCCTTGCAAAATTAAATGCTACTGGAGAATCGCTATAGCTTTGCCAGCATAGAGGTTTCTCCTTTTATATTTATTTTTGCTAATTTTATTGGAATCAATACTGACTGCTTTCATTTACTATATGGTATGTGTTTTCAAACAAGCAACACACGCACACACACACACACTCACACACACTCACTCTGGTCCTGGAATTAAGATCCCTGGGCTTGCTTACTTGTCTGCTGCGTAACCTTTGACAAGTCACATCCCCTCTGGGGATAGGGGATACCTATCTGTAAAATGAGGTTGGATGAGATGATTTCCTAAGATCCCTTTTAGCTTGGATATTCCATAATTCCATGGTGCGTTTTTAAATTATTGGCACAGGATGACTTTTTAATAACCACAGTCTGCCATACCTCTGAATCAAGGCCCACATGGCTTGGACTAGCAGAGCAGGAAAACAGAGCCCAGATTATACACAGGTAGGGATGATGGGAGACATAGGTAGCACTTAAGCCTGTGTGTTGGAGCTACACTCAGGTGGCAGCACATATATTTAGTCCGCTTTTGTGAGGGAATAATAACACTCATTTGTGGTATAGCTTCAAGTTCTGTGCCACTCCAGCATGGCCAGAAGGCAAGGCCCTGGTCGCTCTACTTCGGCCTTAGAGTCCCAGATTTATAGTCAGGTGTCGCCCCAGCAAGTGCTTATCCAGCCTTTGCTCACATATCTCTGATGACACAGAGCTTATCACCTAACGTGGCAGCCCCTTCCTTCTTTTGGCTGTAGGAAAGTTCCCAGGTGAGGGGCAAGTCAGGAGGGGGGACAAGAGAGTAGGCCCAGGCTTGATTCTCAGAAACTACTCCCTCAATCAGGGCAGGCAACAGAAGACAGGGACCCTGGGGCTGGAACGGCTGGAGAGAGGCGCCTCTGGCTCCTCCTCTCCAGACCTCTAAGGCAGCTACCTACCCAGAGGTACAGGGGACACATTCCAGTCCTGATGTAGGTGGGCTCCGAACAAGCCTCAGGCTTACTACTACCTGCTCTGGGGCAGACACCTCAGCTCCCTCTTCTTGCCTTTGCTCTCTTTGGCTCTGACAGGGGAGAAACAGCGCTGGATCTGGGGCTGTTTAGCCCTGAGGTGAACTGATTTAAGGGACCAGATAATTGCCCTGGGGTGGGGATGGAGGGGTCAGATGTTGTCTGTGTGCCAGAGCAGGACTAGCAGACTCTAGCTCTGTTTACAGCTAGCGAGATTCCCATCATAAGGGGTGTGCAGTGGGGCAGTAAGATGGTCCAGAGGGATCTTACCAAGGAGCTGGGACAGACACCAGAGTTCATCTTTACCCAGAAATCTTGGAGCCACAGTCTCTCAGGCACTTGCTCTTTCCCAGACCCAACCCCACCCAAACACAGTCTCTTGGCACTCTAGCCCCTCTGGGTCCGTCCATGCATGGACAAGCCAACCATATCACATCTGGCTGGGACATAGATCTGGGAGTTAGCACCTGGTGGGGAGACGTTGCATACCATGCCCTAAATCCAGGTGCTTGTGTGGGTCTGGTCCAGGCGAGTCTGTGTCTCCAATCTAGGGCTCCCCCAGCCCCAGACCGCGAGGAAGACTAGGCTTAGACTCTGACTGCCCCACCCTGAATGCCCAAGCTGGCTTGACAGGGACCTGAGGGTGTCGCCTATTAATGTTTCCCGTACAGGGAAGCTGAGGCCCAGCAGGTTACCCAGCCAGGAGAGGGAAGAGTCCAACACGGGTCCCATGGGGGCACCCAGGCCACTAGGGGGGACTGTCGGGACAGGCTTGCCACACCCAACAGGAGCGGCCCTCACTGCGGGTGGGCTGTGCAGACAGTGCCCATCCGACTCTGCGCCGTCGGGAGCCTGGAGCTTGAGACGGCCCCTCCCAACAGCCCAGCGAGGAAGGGTCCATCCTTGTGCTCGCTATCCCGATGGGGAAACTGAGGCCTGGAGAGAAGCAGTGCTTTTTGCAAGGTCACGCGGAGATGTTGAAAGCCAGGTTCCCCGCGTCCCGCCAGGTCCCTAGCGGTGCGCCGAGCCCCAGCATCCCTCCCCAGGCATTGCAGCCCAGAGGCGCCGTACGAGCACAGAGCGTAGACCGGGAAGGCATGGCCGGCGGCCCGTGGCCGCCCTACCTTGATGACGACCGCGCAGGTGGCGGTAGCGGCGGCGGCGTCTGGCTCCGGTTCCGCGCTCCTCGCTGCCCGCCGAGTCCCGGCGCCTAGCGCCGCCGCCGCCTCCCCCTCGCAATCCGGCGGGCGGGGTCTGGGGGCGGGGCCGGGGCCGAGCACAAGCCCCGCCCGCGAGTCCGCCGGGCCACCGTTCCTTCCTCAGCCCCTGGGCTGGTCTCCTGGTACCCCGGGGCTTGTCTCGAGGCGCGCACCCGCGCAGAGAAAGGGCGCGCACAGCGGCGCGCACACGCCGCAGTGTATGGGGCGGGCTCCCCGGGGACCGAGTACAGACTGGGGTTGCCTTCACATCCCGCCGCTCTCTTGCAAAGGGACTCAACCTTTCGGGAGCATCTGTTTCCCCTTTGGTGGAATGGAAACAGAAACTGTCTGCTTCAGAGAGTTGTTTGAGAAATAGAAGAGACGATGTAATTTCCCGGCGTGGTAAAGTGCGCCCTCAGAGACGGCCACAGGAGTAGCGCTTGGTGAACCTCAGCTAGTAGAGTAATATCTGAGGGTTCCCGGTACGTCGGGAGGAAGAGGACAGGGAGATCCTCCGAGTATAGGAGGACGCTCCTTTCTCTCTGTAGCCAGGAGGGGGCGCTGCTGCCCAATCTTGCCGCCTTGGGCAGTGGGGGTGGAGATGTGGAAGCCCAGCCTTTATCATCACGAAAGCCTACTAGGTTACCTGTTACCTATTTTACACATAAGAAAGCTGAAGTACAGAGAGGTTAAGGACCTTGCTTAAGATGACAGCAGTATTAACACAGCCCTGGACAGTGTGGCTCCCAAGCCCAAGCTTATACACACGCCACCACACTGTCTTTCTTGAGAACAACTGGTTTGTTCAGTGGTGTATTTCCAGGGCCTAGAACAGTGCTTGGCTCAGTAAGTGTTAATTCAGCTGAATGTCTTAATTCACCTAGGGCTTGAGCCAGTAACTCTGGTGTGCATTTCCTGCCCTCTTGCACGCTCATATCTCTGTGCCTTTGTTCACACCGTCCCCTCTGCCAAGAATTCTCTTCCCATATCATGGCCTACTGTCTTAACAGACTCATTTCTTCCTTCCATGTCCCTCCCCAGGAAGTCTTCCCAGAACCCTTGTGGACATGCCCTCCCAGCCTTGTATCTGCATCTTCCCACTCTGTGCCAGGATGATAGATGCTGGGACTGTTCGGGGAAAGGCTAGTTTGACAGGGACCTCTCTGGGGGCCCTGGGCATATGGACCAATGGGCCAGAGGGGAGGCCATTGGAGGCCTCTGTAATAGATAGAAAGTGGTGCCTTTCCTAGAGATGCTCTGTGCACGTGTTTGTTCCTCATGCTCTTGCCCCATCCCTTCCTATAACCCTGGTTCATTTTATGAAGGCTACCTCTGACCATGTGAATCGCGCACATGGGGAGACTGAAGCCAGAGTGGGGATGACCTGCCCAGGGTTCACTAACTATGAAACCACACAGTAGGTCCAGCCCCAAAGTTGAAAAACCTTTCTGTACCAACATGGTCGCTTTGTTTAATCTGCCATGTGGGGGTAAATGTCTCGTGGGGGACCAAAATGTGTGTGTGTGTGTGTGTGTGTGTGTTCCTGTGCCCATGGCAGACTGAGCTGGGAAAGAATGAGCTGGCAGCAGTGCCTGGGAGGTGAGATTCTTAATATGGGAGAGGGAACCCTGAACTTACGCATTCAACAGAAGTGAATGCCCTATCTCCCACTTCAGTGTCGGGAAGGATCTTCCAAAGTAACCTCCAGGCCCTCCCTCTTGTTTGGAGGAGTCCATTTGTTTTGGCGGATATTTCCTCAGGCAGTTTTCTGAGTAACTCCTTTCCCTTCCCCTCCAGAATGGAGTATGGAGCTGAGCTTACTAGAGGCCTAGTGTTTGGATGAGGGATGCTTTGAGCCAGAGGGCCTATCCCCCAGGGTAGGGAGGTAGGGCTGGGAAGGATCAGATCCTCCAGCCCTGGAAAGCAGCGGCCTCTGGGGATGGGGGCAACAGCTGTGGTGCGGAGCCAGGAACCTGACACCAGGAGTGGGCCCCAAATGCCTTTTAGGAAGAGGTGGGGAGGGGGAGAGTGGGGACTCCCTAGGAGCAGCAGCAGGTCTAGACATTCTTGGGGTACAGCCCCACCCCCACCAGTCCCTGCCCCAGCCTCCCCGTCAGGTGGAGTTTCATCCTTCCATTTTGCTTTGCCTAAAGCTGTCTCCACGGGCCCTACACCACTCAAGAGGCCACAGGCCAGCCTTGCCCTTTCGCTTGGGTTCCTGGGGGAGGTGTTCTAGGAATCAGAGAATGTAGTGTGAGCTTGGAGTTTTGTAGTTAGCTGCTCAGTGGCTGTGTGACTTTGGGTAAGTTAACTAACCTCTCTGGGCCTCGTCGCCTCATCTATTAAACTGAGCTTGGCCTGGAGTGAACGAGTGCTCTAGGACAAGCTCTGGCTCCAGCTCCTTGCTACAGGGCTAGCGGCCCCACCAGTCAGTCCTCATTGCTTGTGGGCCCCAACCCTGTCAGTGTATCACAACACCCATGCCCAACAATAGGTTTTGAGTGTGGGGTCCAGCACTCAGATGATTTTGTCATGCAGCGAGGGTAGGATTCAGAGATGACTCTGCTGGGTCAGCTACAGAGCACCACCTCTCCCCCCATTGGAGGAGGGGAAGGGGGGATGGACACCCAGCCTGGGCAGAGCTTCTCCTCTGCCTAGGTGTCTGTGTGGGAAAGATGGAGGAAGGGAAGGAAACAATAGAGGAGATGAAGGAAGGAGAGGGACGCTCTATCCGCAGTGTTTTACTCTGTGCCAGATACTAGGCTCAGTATCAGGGTTATCTCTTTTAACCCTCCTGGAGTTCCAGGGGGCTGGACCTCTTGTCTTCCCCGTGATGGCCCTGAAGGTTATAGCCTCTCCAGCCACCCTCAGTCCTTCATAACAAAGCCTGCTTAGCTGAAGGCTATTCTGGCACAGTTACAGGACTTGCTGAGAAATAAGCTGCCAAAATCACGTATACAGCTTCCATTCCCTGCCTTGAGGAGAATGGGGAAGCCTGTCTGCTGAGGAAGGGCCTAAAGAGCCCAGAACTGGAGCTGAGTTTTACACACAGTGGCTGCCTCGATCTGGCAACTCTGTCCCTCTCACCGCCTTTCCCTGCCACCCCGTCCCAACAACCACATTTTCAAAGAGGTGGCTTCTCTTGCCCCAGCCTGTGAAGTTGGTGGTGGGAGATCAGAAGTTGGGTACCTGCCTCAGGGCTCTCTGCCCAACCCTCATAACAAGTTCTTCTTGGTGGTAGACAAGGGTTTCTCCACCTCTGCCCCCGTCATCCCCACAACCTCCTAACATGGGCTGTACACAGAAAGAGAGGGTAGGTGCAAGGTTCAGGAAATAGGCCTCGGGAGGCAGAAGCTGGGCCTGAAACCAAAGGCCCAACCAGCATCAAACGGGTGCTGTTGCCCAGAAAGACATAACCCCTAAATGCACATGGCCCAGCTCCTCTGAGACTGGCCCTGCAGAGATACTGTCAGAAAGAGCAGCCAGAGCTGTCCCAGGCTGGGAAGGTCCTAGTAGTAGGACACTGGAGCCCCGAGCCCACCCAGGAACAAGTAGTTATTAAGAGTTATTTAAGTTCCAAGGCTTGTGAACTATTTCTGATATTTACACTGCTTTACAGAGATAAAACTTAGAGAATGTTCAAGATCACCCTATAAAGACAGCACTCTTGCCTGTCTACGTGCTAAAGTGCTCTGCTGAGGAAATGAGAAGGGGTACATCCCGGGTATGTGCTCATGAGAAGACAATCCAACCCATGGCTTTGTAAGCCAATGTTCCAGCGGGGAGACTGAGTTCCAGGCTGGACCCCTGTTCCATGACCGTCCTCCTGTGGGCCTGCCTGATAAGGGTGAGAAAAGGCTCTGGAGTCAGCCTTCCGCCTCCACCTCCCCCTCGTCCTCGCTGGTGCAACCTTCAGGCACCGAGGAGCCCTGGGTTGCCCTGGTCTCCAAGTACTCGGCTTTGAACTGCTCCAGCTCGTGCAGCTCAGCCTCCAGCCGCTCCCGATGGGCCATCCGCAGCTGCTGCAGCTGTTTCTTGGGAAAGGGGTTCATGTCGTTGAAGGCAATGTTCATCAGCTTCCTGGGGGGAGAGCACAGTCACATTCACCAGGCGTCCCAGGCACCCCTGCAGGCATTCTGCTCATGCAGCTGAGGCTCCTTCCAGGAAGGAAACAGTGAATAAGATGACAACTTCCACACACAGTGAGTGATGTCTACTGAGGCAGGAAGAAGCTTAGGGCTGTGGAAGCTCTAGCCCAGGAAGGAAAACTAGGTCAGGGAAGCCTTCTTGGAGGAGAGGACAGTGAGTTGAGTTCTGAAGAATGAGTAGTAGGGAGTTCCCATTGTAGCTCAGTGGGTTAAAGAGCTGATGTTGTCTCTGTGAGGATGCAGGTTTGATCCCTAGCCTTGCCAAATGGGTTAAGGATCCAGTACTGCTGCAAGCCGTGGCCTAAGTTGAAGATGTGGCTCAGATCCAGTGTTGCCATGGCTTTGGTGTAGGCCACAGCTATAGCTCCGACTAGACCCCTGGCCCAGGAACTTCCATATGTTTCAGGTGCAGCTGTGAAAAGAAAACAAAGAATGAGTAGTAGGTCAGGGAAAGATGATGGTGGAAGTGGCAAGGAAGCATTCTAAGGAGAAACTGCAAGGCCAGAAGCCCAGAGATGGAGGTTTTCCTAGGAACTTAAATAATTCTGTTGAGCAGAATAAAGGGCATGGGTGTTGGGGGCAGGAAAAGGAGGGCAAAAAATCAAACCATATGGAGGCCTGGAATGCCAGGTTAAGGGGGCAGATAGACACTGAGGCAGTGGAATGTCTGTAAATATTTCTATGCTGTAATGTAAGATAACTATCACTAATGAACCTACGCTTGGAAACACCAGCCTCCTCTTTGCTATGTGTCCTGGGTGGGCGTGTGGGGGGTGTGGGTGTGGTGGAGGGGGCAGGGGCAGGGCATGAGCAGGTTCTCACCGGCTGTTACAAATGGTCTTGGTAAAGAAGCGCAGGTACTGGTAGATCTCCAGGCTATCCTGCAGCCTCAGGATCTCCTCCTCGTTGTACTTGAAAATGGCCAAGGCATAGCGGAACAGCACCTGGGGGGCAAAGTGGGGCTCAGCTGGGGCAAAGGTAGCCAGGGCAGGGGATCCCCAGAGGGAGCAGGACCCACACCCGCAGGCAATGTGGAAGGCCCTAGACAGGTGGCCGAGGTTGAAGGCTTGGTGGAAATGTGCAGGGCAAGGCCAAGGGGAGGGGAGATTGGAAACCCCACAGGCGAGCCTGGCTTGGAAACTGCGGACTGAGATTGACTTGTCCTGAGACACTGGTAGAGGCATTGCCCCACTGGACCTAATGGGGTAACACTGTCACTACATGGGAGTGTCAATAGGAACTGAATGGAGAGACAGATCTGATGGTACTCGGTAAACTCTGAGGTCAGGGAAGCTGGGCGGAGGCCAGGGAAGGGCCTGCCCAAGTCCCTTAGCAAGGTTAGGGAGAAAGCTGGGACAAGACCCAAGAGCTAGCCTTCCAATCTGGGGCTCAGTCCAAAGAGGAAGAAGAGAAGGTGGGACCTAGGTGATTGGAGGGGCAATGGATGGAATAGCAATGTGCCTCCTCTCCAGGGAAAGGGAATCCATACGATTTTAAGACGCATCTTCAGAGGCAGAAGCACCACTTCCCCTCAGGGGTGCAAAGCACTTGACTTTACAGTCATGCTGCCAGGAGAGGTCCTCCACAGCCCTGACAGGTGAGCTGGACTCCCACTGTCCAGGGGCAGATTCGAGATCCTGTTCACCGCCCCCCTCTTCCCACCGCCACCCCTCCCCCCCCAGTGCCCTACCTTGGTGCCCTCATAGAGGAAGGCATCCCAGACCTGGAGGAGGATGTTGCTGATAAGGCTATCTGCAAAGACTACGAGGAACCAGTTGAAGGTGATGAAGGACAGGTCTACATGGCACTGCCCCAGGTGAGCCATCAGCCTGGGCAGCTTCTCCGAGAGGAGGTCCTGCAGCACCCGCTGGTCCACCTGCAAGCCAAGAGAGGGCCGGTCAGCTGCTGCCTGTAGAAGGTGCTGCCTTTCTCCCACCCCTTCCCACTTGGCCAGTCCACATGCAGCCCTGGGGTCACTGCCAGAGGGTCCTTGCCCATCTCAGGGGCACAGAGCACCTGGAGGAGCTAGAGCCCAGCCTGGCTGGGAGACAGGTCACTCCATAGGTGAGCAAGCATTCAGGCTGGAGCTCTGTGTGGAGGTCTGTGTGGACTGCAAGTCCTTGGCCAGTAGAGTTTTGGCCCCTTTGCCTCTGAACCTCAAGCCAAGCAGGAGCTTAGGCTTGTACTGGCTGATACCATGGCTGTTTCTCTACACCTGTTTTGGGCCTGATGCACAAGATGCTCAGGGTAAGGTCCTGCGGGTAGGTGTTGGGGAAGCCACACTTGACATCAAGGGGTGATGCTTCTGGGCAACAGCTGCCAATGACCTCTCTGCATGGTCACTGTCATGCCACTGTCGTTGTTTCACTTGACCCAGTTGATCATTCCCAGCATTGACTCCTTCCCTCACCCCAGCATATGGTTGTTCTTTGGTTGCCTCCTACATCTGTGACAAGTCCATTTTAGGCTCCTCTTGCTCTTTTTTTCTTGGAATTGCTGGTTTCTCAGCCCTCTCTCTCCAGTTAAGTCTTCTTCTAGAATTTAGTTGATGGCTGTGGCAAACACTCTCTCCCTTCCTTTCTCACCCTGAGCTCCAGGTCTGGTGTAGAGAGAGGCCAAGTGTCCAGCTCAAAACCTACAGTAACTCACTGAATCTGAGATGCCACTGAGCCTACTGAAGTACTTATGGAAGAAATGATAATGATGCCTGAGATTTATTTACTTCAAGGTCATCAAAGCAGGAGCAGTGGGCATGACTGTAGGTGAAAACAGTACTGGCATACCAGTATTGATAATTATTGAAGCTAAGCAATGGATGCATGAATGTTCATTAACTGTTTTCTCTATTTTTTTGTACATTTGAAAATTTCTGTCTAAAAAACAAACAAAAAACCCCCACCACAATATATTGCCTATACATCTCAATTCCAGGAGTTCCTGTGGTGGCTAAGTGGTAGGTAACGAACCCGACTAGTATCCATGAGGATGCAGGGTCAATCCCTGGCCTTGCTCAGTGGATTAAGGATCCAGCATTGCCATGAGCTGTGGTGTAGGTTTCAGATGTGGCTTGGATTCTGTGTTGCTGTGGCTGTGGTGGAAGGCAGGCAGCTGTAGCTCTGACTGGACCCCTAGCCTGGGAACTTCCATATACCACAGGTGAGGCCCTAAAAAAAAACAAAGCAAAAAAAAAAAAAAGTGAAAATAAAATATTTGCAAAATAAAATACTTGTATATTTCCTAGACTGCCTTGCAACCAGAGGTGCCATGTGACACGGTTCCGACCAATAAGGTGTAAGCAGAAGTTGCTGTGTGTGGGAAAACTGTTGGAAAGTGAGCCAGTGCCTGCCTTTCACCCTCTGCTCCTTCCAGTCTGGACCATGGCCACAGTGCCAGAGGTGGTGCAGCCATCTTGTGACCACGAGGCAATAAGCAGGAGGATGAAAAATCACATAACAGAGCAGATGCTGCAAGCAGTCTTCAGCTTTCTATCTGAGAAAAATAATCTTCCATTTAAGCCACTGTTAGGTTGGGCCTCCGTGCCACACAGAGAAACTCAGTCCTTACCCGATTCACCACCTAAATCCTGATGACTCCTAGATCTTGATCTCCATCCCGTATCTCTCTGCTCACCTCTCCACCCAGGTGGACATCCCAGAAGGAGGAAACTGTGTTGAGTGCTTGTAGGAGGAAGGGAGAGCAGGAGGGGTGGGCAGGGAATAATGACTTGGTGGGTCTTGGAGGAAGGTGAGGTTTCCTCTGGGTAGCCTCTCTCTGTAAAGCAGACATGCTGATGCAGCACGAATGGGACGAGGGGTGAGGAGAGAGAGGCTGGAGGGTGAATGTGGGAGGTTTGAAATAGTTTCACATTTACACCTCCCAGCAAACCCAGGAAGTGGTGTTATTCCCATTCTAAGCCAGGCAAGCCTGGAGTTTCCTAGAGGTGATGCCACTTGCCAAAGCCGCACGGCTGGTTTGTGCAGGGCTGTCTCTGAATTAGCTCTGCTTGACTCCAGGGCTGGCCTGTGCTCAGAGGGCAGTGGAGGGGGTCATAAGATGATGGAGGCTGCTGTGCTTCTCAGTAGGCAATGATGAGTGTGTGTGTGTGTGTGTGTGTGTGTGTGTGTGTGTGTGTTTGTATAGCATCATTGTCACCTCTCATCCTCCCAGTCCCAAACTCCACCTTCCTGTCTTCTGTTTTGAAATTCTCGACTGGCAAATACCAAGTGACACTAGATTTTTTTTTTCTCCCCTCCCCAGGATATCTACTGTTTCTAATGATGTAACATCCCACTGGAATAACAACAGGCCACTGGAATAACAATAGTCTATCGTGTGGGCATGGTCCCAACAATTCTCAAGGCCATCAGCTCATTGGAACTTCACAGTGGTCCCAGAAAAGGTCACTGGCCTGCTGTACAGGTGGAGAAATGGAGGCCTGAGAGGTTCCTGACTTTTCCAAGATTCACTGGCTTCTAGGAACAATTCTGGGGCACCAACCTTCATGGCCCTCAAATCCCCTCCCTGCCCCGCTCACCTGGGATGCTGAGAGCGTCTTGCTGTAGTAATCAGCCGGCATGATGGTCTCCACAATGGCCACCAGACACCAGAAGGCACTCTCCTCCTCCTCGAGGACCAGCAGAGCGATGGCTGCCAGTCTGGAGAGGGAGGGAAAGAGGCCTGGAGTGACCCACAGAAGTTACAGCCAGGCAGCCATGGCGGGGGTGGCTCCCTGCGGAGTGTCCTGACCAATCCCGCTCCCTAACCCCGCTGGAGTTCCTGGCACCTGAGGTGAGATAAACGTACTTTTGAAGAGGGCTGCCCAGGGGATTTCCAGAGCAATGGGTATCACCTTAGAGCAGGGTGAATTCCTGTTGCCTGGGTGGGAATTCCAGTCTTTTTGCTTCCTTGCTGGGTGACTGAGGGCAGATTACTTAACCGGTCTGAGTGTCAACCTCATAATAATCACAGGACTGTTATAAGGATGGACTGAGTACACACGCCCAGCATGATGCCTCACATCCAGTGAGAGCACTTTATAAATGTTAGCAATCATCCTAATATTCGTGGACTTCAAGACCCTGGCAGGTGTGCCATTCTCTCTGAGCCTCCCTTTTATTACCTGTCAAGTGAGGTTAACAAGATCCATCTCCCAGGACTGTGAGGCATTGGGCAGACAGACATAGAGCATTTTGCTCACTGTCCGGCATATACCAGGTGTTCCAATACTCGGACTTCTTTTTCTCCTTTGCTTCCCTCTCCCCTAGAGTTATCACAAGGCTCTGATGAGATCATGCATAAGAAAGAAGAAAACAATACAGGGCCGAGCAGGGATACCTGTCTGGAAGAAGCACTGTCTTCTCTCCTTCCCCCACCTTCCCTGGCAAGTCTTGTCCAGGGTGAGTCTGAGAACATACTTCCCAAAATGTACTTCTCAAGATGCTAGGTGAAGATATGGTCCCATATGCAAAGATGGTGAGGAAGGCTGCATACTCTGGCCCCCTTTTAGAGGCTTATGTCCATAGTATCTAAGCAAACCCTCTTAGAAATCCTGTGGTAGCAAAGCCACATGTGACTAATGCAGGGCTGTCCAGTGGTGCTGTATAAAAACTCTCATTGAACTTAAAGAGCACATTTCATTGTCCAAATATTCATTGTCCAAATATTCATGCTTCTTTGGGTGTTTACTAGATTGGATTTATGACCTTCAACCTCTTATGAGGTTTATGTTTTTTTTCTTTCCTCTTTTTTTTTTTAATAGATAAACAGGGTTTCTCAAAAGAAAAGAAGAAACCCTTTTTCTCTCCCTAGTGAATTGGGAAGGAATTTCTTTCCACTCAGGCTAATATTTATACAAACCCTCCTGAGTTTAGTGTAGTGGATGGAGAGACAGGTTACCTTTCTTCTGGAAATAGGGGGCTTTGCCCTCTCAGAGATGGGGAAGTGGGAAGACCTACAGAGATTATTTAGTTCAGAGAGAGCAACTGTGACACACTGGCTACAACTCTGTCTATGTCCAGGGCAGACATAACTAATGGATCATGGTCCTCTTTCCCACTGAGCCTGGGGGCTGCCTCAGAAACTCACAAGATAAGGCTCTAGGCACCTGCTTTCTACTGGTCATCCCTGGTTATTGCAGCGATGAGGCCCAGAGAGCAAAAGTGACTTGTTCAAGGTCACATAGTTAGTGGCAGAGTAGAAACAGAACCCAAGATGCCCAAAGTCCAGCCTGTGCTCTCTATCCCACCTCATTCCACTAGGAGCTGAATATCAGCATTAGCTTAGATTTCTGCTCATATTAAAAGGTCAGTGATTTGACGTGTGAGTCTGTTGGTAATGTTCAGTGATTTTTACTCTTTTTAATTTTTGCATTGAATCCTGAACCTAAATCCTGAATTTTTGCACGTAGAGCTTCTGTGTCAGAAGGGAAGTGAAGTCCTGCTAAGATTCCACCCGTGGGATGCCCTAAGCAAGGTCCAGGGCATTTGGGAATGGGCACCATTGTTTTTGAAAATCCCAGTAATGCCACTGGGGGCAAGGGTATGACCTGAGCTCTGAATCCAGGAATGCTCTCACTATGCCCCTCCTCCTAATGGAGGAGGCCAAAGGACCTTGTTTTAAATTCCATGAGTCTTGTTTCCAAACCATATTGCCCTTAGCCTCCCAAAGACTGGCCCCCTTAAGGATGCCCAGGTCATAGGTTCTCATTTACAAGAAAGTTTGCTGGTCTGTGCCTCTGTCTTTGGGCCTAACTTCTGAAGGACAGATCTGGGAAGCTGCCTCACCCTCGCGCACCTCTGCTTCCCGCTCTTGACATGTGCTAGCCACCCCTGCCCTCCTGACTCCTCAGCAGGTCTCCCTTCTTCACTATGGGCTTTGTTTGTTTGTGTCTGGAAATTTGTTAGGGCTAATGAAAATGTTAGATGTGTATTTCTTGTGACTTTTTCACTTTGGGGGCATGTTTTAATACTATGGAAATAATAGCACAAATAAGATCTGTGGCAGACTTCTCATAACCAAGGGGAAAAAAAAAAGATTTAAGTACTTTTTGGTGCATTTAGACCATGGAAATTGAGCTTCTGTTGGAAAGAATGCATTCAAGAGAAAGGAAAGTATACCTCCACACAAAGACTTGCCCAGGAATGTCCATGGAATTATTCATAATACCCCAAAGGTAGAAACAATCTAAATGCCCTCCAGCTGGTTAATGGATAATCAAAGTGTGGCACATCCATGCAATGGCATGCTGCTCAGTGAAAAAAGAACAAAACACCCACTACACCATGGATGAACCTCAAGAACATGCTAAGTGGAAGAAGCTTGAGGCAAAAGAGCACATACTGTATGGCTGGTATATGCAATGGCCATAATGAGCACACTCATAGAAAGTAGATTTGTAGTTGTCCAGGGCTTGGGTGGGAATGGAGAGTGACTGTAAATGGGCACAAGGTGTCTTTTAGGGGTGATAGAAATGCTCTAATATTGGGCTGTGGTGATGGCTACACAAGTCTGTGAACTTACGACACGTCATTGGGTTATACACTTAAAATCCCTGGGGGATAAAAGGTCAGTGATGAGAGGCTGCTGGCACTCACTAGGGTCCTATCAACTGCTCAAGGCTACAGCCAGTCTCCAACTGAAGATTTCAGGCCCAAGTAGGTCTGCAAAGGAGGGTGATATGGGAAATAAAAAAATACTTTAAATCACTCCACTTACATTTTTAGAGAGAAATGGGCTTTAAAATTTCGCTCTGAATTAGCATTAAATGATACCTGTCTCTCTCTAAACAATGTGGGTTTATTGGATAAAAGCCAGTTCTGTCCTGTGACACCACAGTGCAGTTCTAATGGTGCCACTAGATGGCAGCATTCACACAAGCAAAAGTGGCCAGCCGGCCGGGTTTATGGTCTGAAAGAATGCAAGGCACTCTACTTCAAACAGGCTCTATTACAAATAACTTTCTATTTAAAGCAGCAGTATGAATATCTGCTTAAATACCAATTACTGGTAGCACTCAAAGAAAGTAAAGAAATACTGCTGGTCTTAGTCTCAGCTGTTCCTATACATCCCTCAGCATCCTTTGTACTGCCTCCTGCCACCCAGGGAGACATTTCTTTCCTTCTACGTGGCTTACCTCAAAACTCCCTCCTACTATGGGATTTTCTCCTGCCCCTTCAGCGCAGATTAGATTCCAAAGCCTATATATGGCTAACCCCATTCCTGATCTCAAAAAATGTTATGTCAGGGAGTTCCCATTGTGGCTCAGTGGGTTACAAATCTGACTAGTGTCCATGAAGATGTGGGTTCGATCCCTGGCCTCCCTCAGTAGGTTAAGGATCCGGCATTGCCGTGAGCTGTGGTGTAAGTCACAGACATGGCTTGGATCCCATGCTGCTGTGGCTGTGGCTGTGGCCTAGGCTGGCAGCTGTAGCTCTGGTTCGAACCCTAGGCTGGGAATTTCCATATGCTGCAGGTACGGTCTTAAAAAGCAGAAGAAAAAAAATAGGTTACATCTGATTAGGAAAAAAGGTTTCTGAGTGCCTTCAGCACACTGCCACAGTTCCCATTCTGAGTGAGGGCAGATGGTAGGAAGGACCAGGTCTGGGTGCTGGAGACCAGAGTTAGCAACTGGACCAGCCCCCATGCGTGGTGAGGCCTAGGAAGGTTCCTTAGCTTCTCATATCCTCTCTTGTCTCATCTGGGCAATATGGACACCAATGCCCACCTCACAGAATTTTCCTGAGGATTAGATGACGTCAGGCATGTAAAGTCCCTGGTTTCTGGAAGCCCTCATTAAGTCTTAGATCCTCCCTGACCTTTGCATGAACTATAACAATTATTTATACTAATCTCATAGCTTCCAGCTCCCTTCAAATCTCATCTTAAAGAGGATTAGCAAGTTTTGTCCTTTCTGGATTTTAACATGTTCAAACAGATGAGAAGTGCACAGGCTTCTGCTTAGCTGCTGAATGAATGAATGAATTTCTATGGACAGCCCCTATAGCAAACGTTTAGAGTAGCATAAAATCTGAACGCGTTTTCCAAGGAGGCTTAGACTAAGAGGCATTACTGTTGGGGCTTAACTCTGAATTCCCAGTGATTGTACATGTATATGCTCAATTTCATCCAATCGAAGCTGAAAAAAGAAATCAAAAACATCTACCCATGGGAACCATTCAAATTTGAATAGGGACACTCTGAACATTTATTCTGTGTTAAATAAGTGTCACACACTGCCTATTCTGAAAAAAAGAGCAGAACGGCCTAAGTAAATTTTGCTGGAATATATACGTATTTAAATTAAGTGGAGCCAAGACTTGCTTTGGAAAATATTTGAGATCATGTCACCTCTATCACAATAACTCAGGGCAACCACGAGAGCTCCCCATAGTACTGGCAGGGGCAGCCCTACCAAGTCAGTCCACCCCTTCCCTATCCATGATCCCTTGTTTCCTGCTGTTGGACCAGAAGTAGAAATTAATCCAGGCTGGGCTTCCAGCTTCCTTCCTTTGGCCTGGGACATGAGGGTATCGACAAGTGGGTGCTAATAGGCTCGACTTAGGGGCTGAGGTCTCTATTCTGACAGCCCTGATGGACCCTAAACGTCCAAGGAATGACAGAGAGGCTGCTCTGCTGAGAGAAAAGGAAGCAGCCAAGTACTATGGGAGAGGCAAGAAACCATGCAGCCGACAGAGGGTTGCACAATCACAGGGGACAGAGTCTCCTTGGAATGTGGCATGATGGCACCCTCCTTGGGTTGTGCTGTGTTGCAGCCCTGCTAGAGAGAGCAGTTGCCTTGGTTTCCAATGACCATCTGGTCCCTGGTTCTCTTTCCTTTTCTTGGCTTTTGGGAGCTTCCTCTGTAACATCTACAATTTTTTTCTCCTCTGTGAGTGGATTTTGTTTAAAGCAATGATACCTGACTCAGGCAATCTGTATAATATATGAAGTGGCTGTATGCTACACAGCCCCAGGGGCCCGCTCACATGCTCTCTATGGGAGTGGCACCACCCTGAGGACAAATAAGGATAGGGCATGGGACAGGGAACCAAAGCTCTGGCCCAACTTTTTTTTTTTTTTTTTAAATGGCTGTCCCACAGCTTATGGAAGTTCCCGGGCCAGGGATTGAATCTCAGCTACAGCTGCAGTCTACACTGCAGCTGTGGCAACACCAGATTCTTTAACCCACTGTGCAGGGCCAGGGATTGAACTGCACCTTTGCAGCAACCTGAGCCACTGCAGTCGGATTCTTAACCTACTGCGCCACAGCAGCAACTCCCCAACCCTGTCTTGAACTTGTCCTTTCACCTGCTTGTCCCCATCTGTACAGTGGGGACCAAGCCTCCCAAATTATCCTCCCCAGGTTCTTGGGACACTCCAAAGAGAGTTTCCTTGGAAGGTAGAGGCTGGGCTCTCAGTGGGGCTATGGCTCACCTGTTTAGGCCCTGACAGTAGCCGATGGTGGGGTTCTGCCAGGAGAAGGCCAGCAGCACCCGGCGGAGCTTGTCAGGGAAGCTGGAGGTTGGACAGGTGAAATGCTTGTTGTTGGGGAAGGTGCGGTTCAGATCCAGCTCGATCTGGCGGGCAGCGGGGTGTTTGCAGGCTTGGCCCCGGGTTAGCAGTGCCTGGTAGCGGCCGGGAACCTGTAGGTGCTGGACACGGAAGTGGACCAGCCACCTCCAGACACGTGGTCGGTGCTCGTGGGGCACACCTGCCCGCAGCAACTGCTTGAGCTCTGCCGAGGGTGCCAGCTTGCCCAGGGCAGCCCAGCGTTCCCGCAATGGCTGCTCCACGGCCTCGTGGGCCAGCAGGTGGTGGGAATGCACCTCTAGCGCCTGGATCTTGGCCAGCAGCTTCAGGTCTTCCACCTCGTAGTTGGGGACCGTCAGGAAGCCATACTCGTCATACTCACTGCCAGCAAAATCCCATGTCAGTGATACCTTGCAAAGCCTTTCCTCAGATAAAGTGTGGCAGGGATAAAGTAGACCCTGGGTAGGGATCCTGCCTGGGCTTCACTGCAGGTTGGCCGTGTAACTCAAGGCAGGGTCACTTCAGGGCTCTGAACCTCAGTTTGCTCTGCAGTGGGTACAGAACTCCTGCTCTGCCTCATGAAGACCCAGTGAGATCCTCTGATGTGTAAATTGCTAGGGGCTAGATGGTGCTGGTACATGGCACATGCTGAAAAGATATTTATTCATTCATTCTGTGCAAATGTAAAGGACTCTCAATAAGAGAGTCCTGTACTGCCATTACAAAATGCCATGGCCACAGCCAGTAAGCTCAAGGATGGATAGGGGACAGAGAGCCCCAACGATAAGCAGAAGAGAGCTGGGGACCTATTCCAGCTGGCCTTTTACTGAGTCAACATTTATTTGCCCCTATTATGTGCTCTGCTTGTGCTATCTCATTGAATCCTCGTGATCCTGCAAAGCAGGGGACTTGGCCCACATCCTATGGAGGCTGAATATGAGGCTCAGAAAGGTAAAGGGACTTGTCCAAGGTCACACAGTGAGAAAGTCAGGTCTGGCTCCAAAGCTTGGGTTTCAGATCATCCAGCCTCTAAGGGCCTTTGACCCCAGCCACAGTCCCTTCCATTATATTTAACTGCCTAGATCACTGTCCTCAGCAAGGACTTGGCTCAGAGAAGGCAACTAGTTTATCTCCCCTTCCTCACCTCTGACAAGCACCTCTGGGAGGCAGCCTGGGGAAGTGGAAAAAACAGGACTCTGGAGGCAGGCCCGTGTCAGATGCACTAATGTGCTGTGTGGCCTTGGGCAAGGCGGTTGGCTCCTCTGAGCCTGCACAGCCTCAGCTATTAAATGAGCCACAGCCCAACCACATGCTCATTTATCTGAAGGTACAAGGAGGGAGGGGATGTGCAATACTCACACACAGGGCAGCTGGCGACCCCCAGGGCGCGCAGACCAGACCTGTTCTGGGCTTACCTGATGGGGCTCAGCACGACGCTGTCAGCTGAGGCCTCGCTGGCTTCCCATTGCAGCGCCTCCTGGATAAGCTGCCTCAGCAGCTCTGAGCACTCACCAGCCTTGACCCCCATGGCCTCCTGAAGCCTCCGCAGCCCTGCTAGGTACTTGCTTTCCACCTGGCAGCTCTTGGCCTGGAGGTAGGCACACTGTGGGAGGGAGGGGTGGGGCAGGTCACGCCACTGGTTGGGCCTGAGGTCTGAACAGCTTTAGGCAGGCCCTTCTTCCAGCTCTCATCTTCCATCCCCCACCCCAGCCATTTAAGTAAGGGAAAGGAGATGGGCCCTGAACCCAAGGGTGTAGAGCAAGGCAGAAAGGGCTCCAGGCAAAAGGGGCCAGGACTGGATTCAGAGAAAGGAGAGAAGGTCAGGGGCAGCACCGGCTCCTGCATGGCCTACAGCCCCATCCTGTTTCAGGCACTGCAGGCTGTGTGACCTATGGCAAGTTACTTATGCTCTCTGTGCCTTAACTTCTTTATCCGAACAATGGGGATAATACAGAGTCTACCTCAGAATTCTTGTGTACTCAGGTGAGCCAGTGTATATAAAGGCCTTCCAAGCACTTGGCTTAGAGCATGCTCTCTGTCAGTGGTATGCCTGAGCACTGCCCAGGGGATGGACACAGAGCTTTGGACACTGTCCCTGTGCCTCCTGCTGCCGCTATGTGGGCTTTCTCTATTCCTCCAACACACCACCCCTCTCCCATCTCCTGGAACACACATTCCCCATCTGCCTACCCCCATATCTTCCTGTTTCTTTGTTTGCCTTGTGATATTTTGTTGCAGACTGATTGGCTGAACCTAATAGGGTGGTGGAGTTAATTAAAGAAAGCTCAGTTGAAAAAGGAGTAGGGACAGGCCTGAATGGGGAGCTCTCAGAGCCCGCCACAGGCATCATCAGTTGCCCCAGAGGAAGAGACGGACACATGCATCTCTGACAGTAGGTGTCTCTACTTTACTCTCCAGCAGGAAGGAGAACACGCTCCACCCCAGGACAGCCCAGCAGTCAGGAACTGTAGCAATCCAACCAATGAGAAGCCTCTATACTTGGGACTCCTTGTTTCCTCTAATGGATTTTTTAGTCAGCAGAGCTCCTCCCAACTCCTCCCTTTTCCCTATAAAAAGCAAGTTCCTTGTTTCTGAATTTACCTGTGGTTCACCATAGTTCATGTATTCCAAAGAGTAATTCCTCTGGTTAGACCCAAATAAGCCTGCTTTTGCTGGTAAAATAACTAGCTATTATATTATCAAAGTGGACAGTGGTAACTCTGGAAATCGGAATCTCCCTCTTCCTTAGGGTTTGTTGGGTTTTTTGTTGGTGTTGTTTTTTTTTTTAAATTGTTGTAGTCTGCCTCTGTGCCGAGGACCAGTCTTGAGATATAAAGTTCCTCTTAGGTCTTTTCTGAGTCTTTCCCTGGGCATGCGTGGTTACTTTCTAATTTTTTCCATATTTGCACTTGTTTTGGAATGTATAGTCTTTAGTACCTGGGTCCCAAAGGGGAAAAAGAGAAATATAGAAGGAGGGAAAGGGTGCGGGCCCTTTAAATTCCCTGGCAGTTTACTTTAGGGGGTCTGGGACTTGCAGGAAAGTTGAGAGGTGCAACAGCATTGGCTGCCTGCCTCTTCCTCTGCTCCTCTGTGATCAGAAGTGGCAGTTGGCAGAGCAGACCCTGACATTTGGAAGACAGCTCATGAAGGGTAGGGTCTAGAGGGAGAGCAGTCAGCCAGTGAGGAGAGCGTGAGACAGTGGTGAGACGGTGGCAGGGAACAGAGATGGCCAGAACAGGGCTCCCGCCCCTCACCTTCATCAGGAGGGCCTTCTCCTTCTCAGCTGCCTTTCTCCAGATCTTTGTGACTTGGTGGATCTCCGAGTTGAGAAAGCGATTCTGGGTCCGGTATGCTTCCATGTCATCCTGGAGAAGAGAGCGACGCATTTAATAAGCTGCACCATAACATCTCCCTGGTCCTCACTCTCAAGGGAGCTGCCAGAACTTACTTCCTTTAGAAATCTCCAATAATGGCAGGGGAAACGAAGTCTCAGAGAAAAAAAAAATATTGCTGATAGCTCTTTTCTCTAATCCTGATTCCAGCATGATATGGTGGCGAGAGAACTAAGCTTGGGAGTTCAAGTCCTGGCTCTCATTTCCTGGCTGGGAGGCCTCACTGAACCACTCTGACTCTCTGTTTCCTTATCTGTAAAAGGGGCAAGTACCAACTATCCCACTTGGCAGCTGGAGACTACGTGGGGTAAGGTGCATACTAAGCACAAGGACCAAAACACAACAAACATTCAAGTAGTATTTCTTTTCTGAGTAAACATATTTTGTCATGTATTGGTGATCATACTGAAATTTTTTGAGTGAACATTTTTTTTTTACTCAGTGCCACTTTGTAAATACTTTTTTATGTTGCTACAGAAGCTTCCCCATTATCATTTTAAATATCTGATGAATATCTATTCTGTTAGGTGAGTTTACCATAATTTAGATATAATCTTTCTCCTATTGTTTTTTTCATTTGAGCCCTGGGTAATTTTGGTTTGTTTCTATTATAAATAAGGCTATGATGCTTATCTCTGAGCTTAGAGTTTTCCTTCTGCAAGCTAATCCAGTGGAGGGAATAAGATCCTGCTACGGGTGTGCATGGAGAAGCTGGCCGCACACTGGGGAGGGTCAGGCAGGAGGCTGAGCCTCAGAAAAGCACAGCTGTAGCCATGGCTCTCAATCTCTACCCTGCTGGGTGGGCATTTCAGGAGCAAGGGGAGACACACGCTCACAGTGATACTTGGTAATTCCAGGGCATTTACCAGCAGAAACTCAACTCCTTTCTCCTTCATTCAAGGCAATGTGCTGTGCTCTAGGTGAGGATGAGAGACTACTGCAGGTACGATTTTGGACAGGCCTTGATTTATCTGGAAATTAAGAACAGCACACATAGCCTGTGGCACTTCATTATCAAGGACGCGTCACTCATGCACAGCTCCCAGGCCGTCCTGACCCTCTTCATTCCGGCCAAGTCCCCTCCCAGCCCAGAAGCTCCAGTTCATGGCCAGGGGCTCTCCAAGGCTTTGGACCTGTCGCACAGGGCACCCTGCTTGCAGCCCAGACAGGGAGGGCTGGTATGAACACCCCTCGGGTCAGCCATGGGCCTGGGTGGAGGTGGCGGCCAGGAACGTTCAGCTCATTGCCCTACCTTGAGTGTTCTTCTTGGCTCAAAACTGTAGGGAGGAAAAAGAGAGACCTCAGAGAAGAGAAAAGCCATATGACTGTCACCAGTAAAGCCAAAGAGGAAAACACAACTGGAGAAAGGGAACAAGGAAGAAGAGAGTCTGCCGCCTGCCTTCACAGGGACCAGGGCTTGCGACCCTGGACCAGTCCTTTCCCTTGTGCTGTGTGACCCTGGACCAGTCCTTTCCCTTGCTCTAGGGCTCAGCTGACCCTGGCAGAGAACAAGGGGCAGACTAGATCTCTGATGTTCCAGAGGTCCATGATTCGGTTCTCACACTGACAGTTTCAACAACAAGGGGGCATTTGCTTAAAGTTGGGTGTCCTTAGCCACAAGAACAAATAGGAAATGGGAACATGCTCCGACCTAAAACTTAAAGACTGAAGTTTTGATGGGTCTTCTATTTTTTAATGCATTAGACACCTAAAGGCTAAAAAATAAGGGACTCAAACTCAGGAGCATGCTCAGTCCCCTAGCGGCACCCATGCTTCTGGTCAGCTCTCTGAGGCAGCCCAGAGGCAACCAGCCAGTCTCTCTCTCTCAGCAACCCCCCTCCCCCACATGCCACCCCCAACTAGGTCTTTGACAGTAGATTCCAGCAGGACAGGCACAGAGAGAAGATACTTGGCAGGGCAGAGGAGAGGTGGAAAGCAATCTGAAGAAAGCAATTTTCACTGCTATGGGAGAGATGGAGAGCTTTCTAACAACCTAACCACGTCTGTATTTGAAAGGTTTTGTTTTCATTTTGAACTCAAAAGAATCTCTGATTTTAGACTAAATAAGGGAAAAGGTTCGAGACCGGTTATATGGTTTTTCATGCTGAAAGTACGGGAAGGGAATCTGGGTTTCATGTCATCTTCTGTCCTAACAAGTCTGTGTACAGTAGGACTGGTTAGGCCATGTTATAAAGGTGAGATAACTTGCTTGGGGTCATGCAGTTGGTAAGAGGCAGTCTGCCTGACTTCAGAACTTGGGGGCGTGGCCACTGTGCCACAATGCCCACTGGTCTCGCAAAAGCTCCCAGATTTCTCTTTTTTTCTTTCCCCCTCTCACTCTTGCAGCAGTAGTTCTTTGATACAGCAGCGCGGGAGTTCCCGCTGGTAATCAGATGTATACACATGTGGCTGTGAGTGACAGGTTCAGGTAGGACTGACTCAGGCTATACGGCTGCCTTAGGGACAGTGGGGACTATGATCACCAATCCCCAGCCTCAGGCCTCCAGGTGGTCTGGCAGCTCCTGTCGCCACCCTCCAGAGAGGAGGCCCGTGGCAGGTTTCACACCTACAGTAAAGTTCCTGCTTCCTGTGCTGCCGTTGGTCCCTGCAGAATGGGGTGGCCTTTCCCGGGTGAGAGCCACAGCCCGGGCAAGGGTGAGGCATGCTACCCTGGGCAAGTTACTTCACCTTTCTTAGCCCCAGCATTCTCATCTGTAAAGTGGGGAGCACATGAGCAGCTGCCTCACAGGGCTGGTGCGAGGATTAAATGAAGTGATGCAAGTAAAGCACTTAACGACAGTGCCTGCCCACAGCAAACAGTCTGTAAGTAGGAGTTGCAATTACTTCTGTTATTGTGAGCAACTCAGAGCCAGCCATAGGTCACTTGTGTGCAGAACTGCTAGGGAGAGTTCCTGGGCACCTTGGAGGCGCCCGAGAGCATCAGTGTGACACTGCAGGAGGCTGGCCAGGCCACGCCCCAGAGCACTTAGGAGTTTGGACTCTATCTTCAGGTCTTTCATCTCTAATTTGATAATCTGGAGATACCTTCATGTTCAACCTAGGATAGCATGAAAAGGTCAAGTTGCATCGGGCCTTCTGGTTAAGAAAGTGAAGGAATGTGTAGCACCATTTCCATCAATATCTGTTTCAAATGTGAATATTCTAGTGTCAAGAGTTATCCCAGCTCCATCTAGAAAACCCTTAGGGTGGAGAGTGGTGCCTTCCCCAAGGGCCCAGGGCCTGGAGGGAGGGGCCCCCCCTACCTTCAGGTGCTCCATCTTCTCCCGCTGGCTCAGGAAATCCCTGCCGGCCTCCTCTGGGGGCGCAGGGGCCTGGTGAGGGGGATGCATGAAGTCCTGGGTGACCTTCTCAGAGAGCTTGCAGATGACCTGCTGCTTGGCTTGGTTCTTGTCCATGAGCAGCTGCACATGCTGCTGCAGTTCCTGCACCTGATGCTCCCGCAGGCTTGCCATCTGCACCAGGCTCTCCCGCTCCTGCTCCAGGGCCTCCACCCGCTTGCCCAGCTCTGCGATCTGCCGCACTTTGTGCCGCACTAGCTCCAGCCGGTCCTTGTCCTCGGCTGCTAGGTACGCTCCAGACACCCTCTTCTCCTGCTGGGCAGCCTCCAGCGCCTTGTGCAGGATCTTCACCAATTCCTGGGAGGGAAAAGGGAAGCGCCTGGTGACTCGGGGAAGGCTGAGCAGGTGTCAGAGGTGAGGCATACACTGTCATCAGTTCTCCCAAGAGCCCTGAGAGGTGGCCGGCATCAACCCCTGGGGGATCTCATTCCAGCACCCATATTCTCTCTTTCTGTTCAAAAGAGTTTTAATTGGACATGTGGTGCCCCAGCGAAAGACTGCATGTATCCCAGCCAGGCTCATAGCTAGATGTGGCCACATGACTGTTCTGCCTAAATGGGATCTGAGAAATGTTGTGGGCAGCTTTTGGGTCATACCTTCAAAACCACTACATGTATGTGCCTGGCTCCGTTCCCTTTCCTTCTGGTTGGGAAACAGCAAGAACTAGAATAGTGATGTTAGGCTCACAAGCGGAAGCTGCATGTTGAGGATGGCACAGCTGTCCCACCAGCTTGGAACTGTGTGTGCACTTATCTCTGTCAGAGAGAAATAAATTTTCAATTTTTTTTTAGGCCACAGCACTCTAAGGCTTGTTTGTTACAGCATTCTGTACCCTGATCAATATGTGTCTGTTTCAGAGCTGGACAAACTGAGGAATTCCAGCAGAGTGGAATTTAATCCCAAATCATCCAGATGCCGAGCAGCCTCTGCGCGGTCAGTAGTGAAAGCAGGGGTGCCAGTGGCATTGCCCATGGGCATGGCTCCTCTCTCACTCCTGAGGCAGATCACTAATTACGTTCAGTACTCCTCTCCGCTAAGCCTTGTTGAGGCTTCAGAATCCTTCTGAACAAGGCATCTAGGCAGTCACTACTGATTGAGCTGAGGCATCATTAGAGAGGAAACACATTGGCAATCCTTACACCAAGTCACACACTCGGTCTCATTCAGCGCGTCTGTGCCTGTTGCTCAGCTCACCACATGATGCCTGCAAGGCTGGTGCAAAGAAATACAAGGGAGTTCAGAAGCAACAGACCTTGATTTCTTCCTTGGCAGGGGCACCTGATTCCTGTGGAAATTCAAGGTTTGGCTCCCTGTACCTTCCAGCTTCCAGCCTTCCCAGCACTCAGGGACCTCTCCCCTGCCCCAAAGCAGGGATGTGAATTCATTCATGATCAGGATCAGAGTATCAGAGGCCTAGGAGCCCACGTGAACCTAAGACCTGGCCATTGGGGCCTTTAGGTCACACTCCTGGGCTCCATGCCAGTCTCATTCGGAAAAACATGATTTCCTGGAGCCACGTTAACTGTATGCATGCCAAAGCATTTAAATGAATGATTGGCTGGATAAGGTTATTGCTAAGAACAATTCCATTTTGGAGAACTGCCCCAAATCATGACTATTTGAGAAGCTAATGACAAAACTTAATTAGCATATGTCTTCTGAAACCTTGGTACTAGTGACTGTCCCTTCTCTGTTTCTCTCTCTTCTATCCATGCATCCAACCTTTATCGAGCACCCACTAAGTTCCAGGTCCTGTGCCAGGCCCTGGGACCCAGAAAGGGACCGGTCACCATTCCCACCTTCAAGGACCACAAAGGCTGGTGGAAGCAAAAGCGAACCACTGTCATGGAACAGTGTACTGCAAGAGGGAAGCAAGGGTGTTTGGGCACAGGGCAGTGAGCAATGACTTCTGCCTGAGAGGGAGGCAGGGAAGACCAGTATACTCTATGGAAAGGCAGAGCAGTTTAAATTGATCCTAAAGAATGAGGATGGACAGAGATGGTCAAGTAGCAGGTGGGAGATGAGGGACAGAAAGTGAGAACTGAGGCTTGGGGGCGCTTTTCAGATAGGGCTAAGCCAACAGCTTGAGCAAAGGCTCAAAGGAATGAAAGAACAGGTACAAGCAGTTGGTTCTGGGTGTGGCGGGAAGGTAGGGTGGGGAGGGTGGTGGCACACCAAACCAGAATGTTTGGAATGAAGTAGTCAGCCTCCCAGGGCTGTGCAGAGAGAGATTAACATTCCTGTGGCTGCAGGATAACTGAGAAGCCTAGACCATTTTCTGGGTCAGCTGAGATTTGGAGATTACCTTAGGTAACTGCCTGGTGAAATAACCAACACCTACCACTGTTCAGACTTGCCCCAGGCTCACAATTAGGTGGGTTATCTTCCCCCAACTTTGGTAAAGTCAACTCTGAAGCCCATTTCATTACATCAGCTGTCTCCCCACTTCCCACATCTTGGTTCTCAAAATCCAAGACTAAGACACCAGCCCAGGAGGCTGTCCTGCTCCAGGATCCCTGCAGCAGAATGAGAAAGGGAGAAAGGAGCTCAGGAAGGGGCTGGAGCCAGAGCAGGAAGTGTGAGATGAGGAGTGGGACTGGGTCATGGATTCAGAAAACCTGGAGGCTGGACAGTCCTGGGAGATGACCTAGTCCAGTCACCCTACTGTCACATGGGGAGGTTGAAACTCAAGAAAGAACAGAGAGGACTAAAAAGACCTGGTCCAGCAGTGGGAAAACCATGGCTACGACAGAGGGCTCCCAGCTCCAATCCTAACATCCTTCACTTCTCCATGATGTGTAGATAATGGATTTTGCATTGAAATGCTTCTTTTGATTTCTTTAAAACTGGAAATATCTCATGTTCATAACAACATTATTCACAAAGCCCCACAGGTGGGAACAACCCAAGTGTCTCTTGATGGTGAACAGATAAAACCTGGCATACAAGGGAATATTATTCCGTCTTAAAAAGGAAGGAAAGTCCATCACATGTTATAACACAGATGAAACTTGAGGACATTATGCTAGGTGAAAGAAGCCAGTAACAAAAATGCACATATACATCAAGCAGAAATAATTAAAAAGGAAAGCTTGACTATCCCATTTGCAGCTGTTTTATCCTTATGTGATGGCACCTTTCCAGATCAGTCATTATCAAGCAACATTATCACTTGCAAGAGTTCAAGAGTATTCCTTATATGGACTACCCCAGTTCCCTTCATCCCACCCCCAAGGATGGATATCTGGGTGGTTTCCATTCCCAAAGTCATAAGCAATGCCTTAAGACCAAGTCTTAGAAGCAGAAGAGCTGATCAATTGATACTTTCTAGTATTTCTTAATTGATTAATTGGCCCATCTTGGACTTTGATAACTGGTCAAAAGCTGTCATTTTACTAAAAAACTTAAAAAGGCAATAAATCATTTATTGAAGATTTGATACCTTTATCACTCACTAAAGTCAAGGTGGGTGGGCCCAGCAGTGCTTGTGGAAAGAGCAGTGGACTGGGATCCAGCACTTGGGCTACTGACCCCTAAGGGGCTCGGCACCAGCTAGGTGCGGGTGAAGGAGCAGTGGCTTTGGAGTTAGAGACTTTGGTTCCCATTCCAGATCCACGAGGGTGTTATCTAACATAGGGGAGCCTCAGCTTTCTCATATGTAAAATGGAGATAATGGTCTCTCTTCTACCAAGAGTGTCGCTGAAAGGATGAGAAAGTGTGGCAAGTGTCCTGTCCAAAGCTGAAACCGCCAGGGGCCCTCTCAACCCTCCCTTCGTGACCTCAGGCCCCAGGGCCTATACTCTGAAGTCTCTGTATGCTGAAGTCTATGGCTGGGTTCCCGGGAAGTGAGAGGCTGCACTTTGCTCCCAAGTTTCCTAAGTTAGTTCCACACCTTCACCAAGTAATCCTGAGTGAGTTAAACTGGCCCCAGCCAGAGCCCAGAAGGGGCTCAGCATTCCCAGCAGCCAACAGATGGCCAGCCTCACCACAAACAACAGCCTTCCATCTGCTGGAGCAGGCAGCCCTCAGGCTGAGTGCAATGCTGTCACCTCTGAAAGCCTGAGTCATCAGGCCAAGCTGCCATCTGGAGTGTCTCCTTGAATCCGAGTCTCTTGTGGGGCCAGAGCTACAGGGGCCTGGGGTGGATAATGGCTTAATAGGTATCTGAATTACAGGGAGCATGTTCATTTTTCTGGTGTTTGTGTCTGGTACTGGGCTGTACCTCGAGACTATGGAGGAGGTGGCCTGGATGTGAAGAGAGTCCTGGACCTCGGGAAGAAGACCATGGCCCAAGCCCTGGCTCTTCCAGCTGTGTGACTGTGGACAAGTCATCCACCTTCTCTGAGACCCTTGAACATAGTGTGGTGAAAAGGGCAGAAACTCTAGAGGCAGAAAGACTAGAGTTGGAACCCTGGCTCAGCACCCAGGAGGCCTGCATCAGCAGAACCTCTTAGAACCTCAGTTTCTCTATGAGGAAAAGGCGAGGATAACTGTTGTGAAGATTAGAGGTGGTGCATGGGAGGTGCTGGCTAGCGCAGTGCTGGAGCCACACTTCACACCAGCAGTTCCTTGTGCTCACATCTCCTCCTCCCCATTGAATGGTGAGGTGCCCAAGGGTAGGGATTTGGTTTAGTGTATCTCTTGGCCCTCCACAGCATCCAACAGAATTTGAGATACAAATTCATCCTTTTTTTGGGGGGGGATGCTGTACCCACAGTATATGGACGTTCCCAGGCTAAGGGTCCAATCTGAGCTATAGCTGCCAGCCTACACCACAGCCACAGCAATGCAGGATCTGAGCCACGCCTGCGACCTACACCACAGCTCATGGCAATGCCGGGTCTTTAACTCACTGAGCAAGGCCAAGGATCGAACCCGCATCCTTTTGGATACTAGTCAGGTTTGTAACCTGCTGAGCAGCAGTGGAACTCCCGCGATGCAAATTCATAAAAAAATCTCTAAAGCTATCAGCAGTATTGGCCTGGCTGGCTGTCAGGACAAGATCCCAGTTCCCATGCCCTCTTGTAGCCTGAGGCAGAAAGGTGGTGCCTTCCCACCGAAGAGACACAGGAGGGCCCCTTGTAAGTAGGAGCCCAGAAAGTCCAGGGGAGTTTCCCCAGCTGAGAAATTAGACTTAAAAGGTCTCAGCTGGAGAGCTGCCCTCTGACCAGCATTTTTGAGTACCTGGGGTGCCACTGGGTACCCCAAGATTGTGCCGCCTCTTTTGTCTTACCTCTGCACCAAAAGTCAGTCTCTTTTTCTCCTTCCTCCCTTTTGATTTTGGTTTTTGTGTTGAAGGCGAAACCCCGGTGTTGGTAGGGCTGGGGTCCCCTTTCCTAATGTGGAATGAAGGTTTTCATGGACTCTGCCCACACTGCTATGCCCCACAAGCATGTTTCCAGGAGCCCCTCATTCCTTGTAATGCAGGAAGGAATCAATGAGGAGGGCAGGGAGTGCTACAGTAACAGCCAAAATCATCAAAGCCTGCATGTCTGGGGCAGCTGCTGGGTGCCAGGCACTGGGCTTGATGAATCTGGACACAGGCCTCTTCAGTAAACATGACTGTACTTCCATTTAAAGAGAAGGAAACCAGGGCTTAGAGAGGTTAAGGAACTTGCTCAGGGCCAGGACAATTTTATTTAGAAGCCTGTGCCCTGAACCACCCACCTAGACTGAAGTGCATTTGGAAGATGGGTTGGACAGCATGCAATCTGCTCATTTCATGAGTCAAAAGCTAAACCCAGAGACTTGATCTCCTCCCCACCATCTCTCTTCCAGGACAGGGCTGAGATCTGTTGGACTGTGAACTAGTAAGAAAGTCCAGATTTGTTAATGCTCCAACAGCTTCCTCCTGACACTTTCCCTCTGACTACAGGGGAGTTGTCAATAGCCTGGGCAGCCCTTACTCATCTTCAGGAGTTTGTCTCATCCCTGAAGAATGGAGAGTCCTCCAGGGCTGCACAGCCATTGGGGCAAAGTGGAATGAAATCTAGATCTCCCGGGCCTTTCCCCTTTATCTGACAGTTCATAATGCCTTAGAAGGAAGGGCCGAGTCGTGGGCGGCTGCCTACGTTTCCTAGAAAGGAGAGGAAGGAAACAGGGAAAGGAGAAGTGGTGTTTACATTCTAGATTTCTCTTCCTTCCCAGGTGAGTTTGGGGCTTAGGCTGGCTGTACTGGGCCAGGGGTTGGGAAGCTGCTACAGCTCAGCTTAATGCCCTCAGCTCCGAGGAGCGGCCAGCATCCTCAGGGCAGGAACACAAAGGTGACAGGAGGAAAAGGGTGGCAGCTGGGTTGCTAAGTGGCATTGGAGGAGACTTCACATGCTCTAAGACTGTATTCGTGTGCTAGATAGAAGGCCTGTAGGGGCAGGGCTGTGTCTTTTCTCACTGTTTGTCCCTCAGCACCTAGAATGCTGCGTATCTGTAACAGGCCCTCAATAAAGACTCAGTGAATAAACAAATGAATTGAGAACATACGAATGAATGAGTTTCCTCCTATGAGGACAAGAGGTCCATTCAATATAACTGCTTCATTAAATATAACTGCTGCTTCATTAAATTTAACTCCTGCCCTGCTTCTGCTGGTTTCTGTAGTAACTGTTTAGGGGCAAGGAAGGCAGAGGAGGGGCAAAACTCGATGGGGAAAGCATTTTTCTGGACTGTGTTCTCCAAAAATACAGCAGAAAGGGAAAGAAGAAATCCATAAGAGGGAGAATATTCAGAAGTAAACACAGTGCACCACCCACCTCCCCAGAGAGCAAGAGGAGGAACAAAGCAGAAGGAGACTTAGGGCAGCCAAAGCTCAAGCATGAAAGCTTAGGCTTTCCTCTCAGAGGAAAAAGAGCCTGGGGCCTCAGTGGAGCCCATCACTGGAGCACCATAGGCAGCACCCTCAGGATTTTTGGCAACACCAATGCTAGCTTAATCACGTTTATTATGCTCAGGAGATCCTATAGTTCATGCTGCAGCACCCCCCGCCCCTTGCCTCCCTGCCACGTGACCCTTACTACTTTATGAGGTCACCCCTGGATGTTAACATGATTTACTCTCTGAGTTAAAGGATTTTTGCATGATTTTAAAGTCTGTGTATGTGTGTAACATATACACATAAGTGTGTGTGTGTGTGTGTGTATATATTTTTTTTTAAACAATGACCATATAGCTCTTGCTTTTCTTAACTGCTGTCATTAACTTCTCTCCCTGTCGAGCCTAAATCTTCCTCCCTGTCACTGCCTCCTGTTGGACCTGGCCCAGCTCGCAGGCGACACACCTCCCTGCTTTCCCTGTCGTGTGATAGTCCTTCAGTGATCGGCACCTGGTCAGATCTGCTAGCTACACACTGCAGCTGCAAAGACTCCCCCCACAAAGATTCCTTCTGTGGCCCCTGCCAGGACCCTGCATACAGATCACCCTTCTCCAAACACTGTCTTTCTTTGGGTGTGCGCTCAGATCATGCACACTCCCCAAAAGAGATCCAAAAGACCTTGCCCTAGGTGACCTTCTGTCACCCGCTTTGAGTGACAGCATGTCCCTGACTGATCAACAGCACAGCATTTCCAGCCACCTGCAGTCTGGCCCTTAAGGACCATAGACTGGCTAATGCATCATGTCTACCTTGTCCCAAGGCTCCAGGGACAGAGGGGTCCACTGGAGCCTGGGGCCTCTTTAGGGCCAGAGCTCACCTTCTGAGCCTTTAGCTCCTTGGTGAGCATCAGAACCTGCTGCTCCAAGGCCAGTACTTTCTCATGGGCAGTTCGGTTCCGTGTGAGTCCTTCGGTGAAGAGCGGGAAGGTATTGTTGTGGCGCTTGGCTTTCTGATTGAGGTGGGCAGTCAGAGAGGACTTGGATGTAGGCTTTGGAGAATCTCCTGGGTCTTCCCCTGCTCAAGAGGAGAAACAGAGAGGTTGTGATCAGCGGTCCTTCTCAAACGTGGGCTTGCTGCAGAAGCACCTGGAAGGCTTGGTAAAATGCAGACTGGGGACCCCACTCCCAGAGCTTTCCATTCAGTAGGCCTGAAGCGGACTTGAGAATTTGCATTTTTTCAAGGTCTTAGGTGATGCTGACACAGCTTGCTCAGGGATCATACTTTGAGAACCACTGGACTCTATAAGCATTATTTACACTATGTTAGCCAGTCATTCAGCCCATCCTCTAAACTGTGTCTGTCCCCTAGTTTTGGACCCCAGCCCGCATGGGCTCTCTCATCCCACCCTGCTGGTGTTTGCAAGGTGGCCATTTCCTCAGGCCCAGGCCCAGGCAAGATGTCTTTTTTCTTTTTTTGGGATCCCACCTCTACCCCATGGGCAATTTTCAAAGCACACAGCTCTGTCCACTGAGAGAAGCACAAAATATCTTTATTCTGCATTCTTGCTTCGGTGAGTAATTTAAACTCTCATTTGATTCTTATTACAAGCTAAATGAGGAGACATATTCCCCACAGCCCAGTGTCTCAAGGCTGTATCCTTTTATTTCCTCTAGAGCCTGAGGCAGCAATGGATGGCCCACAGGCCAGATGGGGCCCCTGGCCTGTTCTTATAAATAAAGTTTTATTGGAATATAGCCATGCCAATTTATTTATGCATTGTCTGTACTGCTTTCACTCGACAAAGGTGGAGTCCAGTACCAGCAACAGAGACTGTATGTCCCACAACGTCTCCAATATTTACTGTCTGGCTCTTTATAGGAAACGTGTGCCAACATTATTTTTCTTTTTTCTTTTTGGCCCTGCCTGTGGCAAGTGGAAATTCCCTGGCCAGGGATTGAACCTGAGCCACTGCAGTAACGACGCCAGGCCTATAACTCCCTGTGCCACAAGGGAACTCCACTAGATTTTATTTTTAAATCAAATTCAGTGTTAGAGAATCACTCACCCTGACTGCTGTGTCCTGCCCTGCCCCCAGCCTGTGCTTTGTGGCTCTGCCATCAGCCTGCATCCAGGGACGTGTGATACTGGATTATATGGTCAAGGGACTCTGAGATTTTGATCACATGGCACATACACATCATGTCCGTTATGAGGTCCCAACAGGAGAAATTCTCCTCAGCTCTCAGTGCCAGAAAAAACCTTTTATTCTTCCAAGAAAATATGTGTTCAGTCTTATGGACATTGGAAATAATGTAAGCACTTGCATTTACCTTTTTGACTTGGCTGCTGAGGAGCTCATAGCCACATTTGCTGCCTGCCTTTGGTATGCTGTAGGATTGTTTCTTGAGCCTATCTAAATTTCCTAACCTGAATTACTCATTTATTTTCTCCCTGATACGCATTTTAATAAATTATACCCAGTCCTTTTGGGACTAAGTGTTAAAAATAAGGATGTGGTATGAGATCCCAGGGGAGGGGACAGGCAGGGCTTGCAGGACGAGCTGAATGACTTAGCAACTTTCTTCTGGGGACTAGGCCAAGGGCCAATCAAATGGTCTTGAACAGATAAAGAACTACTCTAGTGGGTGACAGGAAGTGAACCTCCTTGGCTTTGTTGAGTATAAGAGAATGGTCTTGTTCCAGACTTCAATCTGGTTGAGCCAGGTGGAAAGCAGCCTGCAGAGCTCAGAGGAATGCAGTGACTCTTTCCTGCTACAGAGTCTAAGAGAGCAGGGAGGCTCCCTGGATCGCAGCTGGCCCCGGATAACACTACTGTCCACCACCCGAGGGCAGGCAGGGCAGGATCACTATGGCCATCTTACAGTTGGGAAAACGAGGCCTAAGACAGTGCCCTAGGTTTTCACTGGAAAACCTCAAGGGCTGACTGGGAGAGGAAGAGGGCCGGGAGGAGGAGCTGAAGGGGAGCCTAGACTCCCGCCCCTGCTTCAACTTTGCTTTTATTTGCTTTGTGTATCAGATTTTGTTTTACTGGGACAAGGTTTCATGGCAATAAAGACGCAGTTTGCAAAGTCACTGACTTAGAAAAGAAGCTTAAGGGGGCAGCAGCATGGGGCTAGACTGCTCGGCCTGAATCGTATTGTTCCTCACTGTGCAGCTGTGAGCGAGTCGCTCCATGTGTCAGTCCCCAGTTCCCTCTGTAATTTTTTTTTTGGCTGCGCCCATGGCACGCAGAAGTTCCTGGGCTAGGGATGGACCTTGCACCACAGAAGTGAATGCTGGATCCTTAACCTGCTGAGCCACCAGGGAAGTGCCCTTCCGTTATTAAATGAGGGGAAAAACAGTATCTACTGCTTAGGTTGTTGGAAGGATTAACCAGGTTAATGCAGGTAAAACGCTTAGTGCACACGGATGAAACTCAAAGATCCTGCTGAGTAAAAGATGCCCATCACAAAGGACCACACATTGTAGATTCCATTTATATGAAATGCCCAGAATAGGCAAATCTATAGAGGCAGAAAGCAGATTGCTGGTTGACTCTATAGCTGGAGGGAGATGGAGATTTGGAATGATAGTTGAGGGGTGTAGGGTTTCTTCTGGGGTTAATAAGAATGTTTTAAAATTGATTTTGTTATGGTTGCACATCTCTGAATATACTGAAAGCCATTGAATTGTATGTTTCAAAGGACTTAATTGTGGAGTTCCTGTCGTGATGCAGTGGAAACAAATCCGACTAGGAACCATGAGGTTGTGGGTTCGATCCCTGGCTTCACTCAGTAGGTTAAGGATCCGGCGTTGCTGTGAGTTGTGGTGTAGGTCACAGACGAAGCTCGGGTCTGGCGTTGCTGTGACTGGTGTGGACCGGCAGCTGTAGCTCCGATTCGACCCCTAGCCTGGGAACCTCCACATGCCTCAGGTGCGGCCCTAAAAAAAAAAAACAAAACAGAGTTAATGGTATGGTATGTGAATTATATCTTAATGAAACTGTTACCAAAAAAAATTAAAAAAAAAAAAGGCTTAGAGGTAGCTCTGGTATAAATTACCTGCTATAAATAAGTGCTAGTTCTATTACTGTTACTGATTTGATATAGTACTGATCTACTCTTGGGCAGTTCATTGTTAGCTAAGGAGCCTTACCAGGCGGTGCTCCAAAGGGGTGCTTTTTCTAGAGCAATTGCAGGGGTTTCCTTTGCCATAAAACCCCTCAGTGCTGCCTCATCCAGTTTTCTCCCAACTGTTCCTAAGTTAAAATATGTTCTAAGGGCATCAATGCCAATTTCAAAGATGCTACTACCCCCTGCCCCCCATGGTGTGGGTCACTTACATTTTGTAAAAGAAATAATGTGAGTTCCCCTTGTGGCTCAGCGGAAACTAACCCGACTAGTATCCATGAGGATGCGGGTTCGATCCCTGGCCTTACTCAGTGGGTTAAGGATCCGGCCTTGCTGAGAGCTGTGGTGTAGGTCGAAGACGTGCAGCTCAGATCCCAGCTTGGATTCTGTGCTGCTGTGGCTGTGGCTGTGGTGTAGGCCGGCAGCTGCAGCTCCAATTCAGCCCCTAGCCTGGGAACTTCCATATGCTGCAGGTGTGGCCCTAAAAAGAAAAAAAGACAAAAAAGGAAGTGCCATGTCATAGCTGGGATGAATACCTTGAGGTCATTTGTTTTGCTTCTTCAGGCGGATCTGACTTTAATCATCCCAGAAAGGCATTTTTATATCCTTTCCTTATGAATTAAAAAAAAAAAGTAAGAAAGAAAAAGTGAGAGATATTTTCCCTTATTATTTCAAGAATCATTGCCTGGTGTTTCTGTTTGGGAAGATGAAAAATGTTCTGGAAATGCATGGTAGTGATGGTAACAAAAGAATGCAAATACACCTAATGCCCCTGAACCAACTGTATACCTAAAATTGGTTAAAGTGGTAAATTTTATGTTATGTATTTTTACCACAATTGAAAAAAAAAAAAAGAATCATTGCTGCTAGACCATGGAAGCCCAGGAGGAGTGACCCAGAGAGTTCCATCTCTGACACACAAGAGCACAGGTGTTGATTTTGGGGGAGGAGAGTCTCTGAAAGTAGCTCAGACCCGGGCAGAAGCTCACCTGGGGCCCTGGGGTCAGGGGGCTGTTCCTCCCTCTGAGGCTCCTCGCTGGGTGAAGAATCTTCTCCGAGGGGTCCCTGGGTTTGCTTGTTGCCCCGGATGTTGTACATTGTGTTTCTGAAAGAAAAAGAGAGGATCATGAGGCTGACAGCCCTGTCATCTTGCTTCCTGCCCTCCCCGCTGCCACTGTTGGTGCTCGGGCCCTATCCCCACCCTCAGTCGTGGCCTGATCAGTTGGCCTGGTTCCAGGCACCCTGCAGGCTGCCTCACCCCGATTCCCTCACCCTTCCCCTTTTCATTCTTTATCATACTTTTCACCTTCCATACATAATATTGCCTATAAACAATATGAGCTTGACTCCTGCCACCAATCCCACTGCTGGACTGTAAGCGCCACAGGAGCAGGGATATTTGTCAGCTTTGCTCACTGAAATGGATCTGACAAACTTTCCTGAAACCTTCATCTGGTCCTAACGACCTGGCTTGAAAATCAGGATAACATTGCCTTATAGAATAAACTGGAAAGTGTTCTCTCCAATTTTGGGGGGTGGGGGAATGGTATAAAATTCTTTAAACATTAGGTAGAATTCACTAGTGAAGTTATCTGGTCCTAGGTGTGTGTGTGTGTGTGTGCGCGCGTGCGTGTGTGTGTGGAGGGCGGGAGTTTTGATAACTAATTCAGTCTCTTTGCTTGCCACAGGACTATTTAAAATTTCTATTTCTTCCCTTTTTTTCTTTTTTCTTTTTAGGACCGCACCTGTGGCATATGGAAGTTCCCAGCCTAGAGGTCAAATTGGAGTTGCAGTTGCTGGCTGCAGCCACAGCAATATAGGATCAGAGCTCACAGTAAGGCCGGATCCTTTAACCCACTGAGTGAGGCGAGGGGTCAAACCCATACCCTCATGGTTACTAGTCGGGTTCTTTACTGCTAAGCCCAAATTGAGTCAGTTTCAGTAATTTGTCTTCATATGAATTTATCCATTTCATCTAAGTTATTTAATTTGTTAGCATAGAATTCTTCATGGTTTTCTATGGTATTCATTTTTTCTTTTTTTTTTTTTTTGGCTGCCCTCACAGCATGTGGAAGATCCCGGGTCATGGATTGAACCCATGTCACAGTTGCAGCCTGTCCACAGCTGCAGCAACACTGGATCCTTAACCTGCTGTGCCACATCTTTTTAGTTCTGTAAGGTTGGTAGTAATGTCCCCTCTTTTGTTCCTGACTTTAGTCATTTCAGTCTGCTTTCTTTTCCTGGTCTTTCTAGCTAAAGGTTTGCCAATTTTGTTAATCTTCCCAAAGAACTATCATTTGATCTTAAACTTATTTTTAAAATCCAGTTTTTTTTGGTACAGTTGGGTCCAGAAGGGGACCCAAAAGAATGAGTTTGTACTTTATCTGAGAGTATAGCTGACTGATGGGAAGGTAAAGTTAATCAATTAAATTAAGAACAGAGAATAAACCAGAACTCAGCACTCCCAACACCTAACCTTGAATAAGCAACTCCTGACTCAGCATGGGAATCATGGCCATAAAGACATGTTCTGGAAGGATAGGTAATCACGGGCAGGCCATTTATTCTCTCTGAGTGTGGATTTGCCTATCTGCCATGGGTTGAGAAACATCCACTACAAACAATGGCTGGGCGCTTGCATGGGCCAGGTCCAAGCTAAACACTAGTAGTCCTCACCCACGTGCATTCAACTCCTTTACTCCTTACAACAGCCCATTGAAGTAAGTACTATTATCATTTCCATTGTACAGAGAGCACTGAGATTCAGAAAGGTTAAGTAACCAAAGCCATAGAGTGAGGAAGTGGTGGGGCTGAGCCAGACTTGGAGATCTAACCCATGGCCTGAGAATTTAACATTAGATATCACTTCACAGTTTTGTCCAGACAAATCAGTAAGAGTGTAAAGCACCTAGCATAGTGTCTTTCCTCGAGTATGACCTGGGCTCACAGGAGACCCAAGAGCAAGCTCCAAGACCAGCCAGGAAACAAGGGCAGCCTTGTTCCTTCCGGTGCTGTCAGCAGCCAGGGCACTTGCAACACTGCCTAGAATTTTCTGTGGGTTATTACTTGGAAACTTCCTTCCTTTCTTGGTCTCTGCTTGTTCTCTGTTCCATTTCTGCTGTTTGGTGGCCGTCATCAGGCATGAATTTGGTTTAATCTTGATGAGACTGCCCTAGACACACATTCGCTGGGTGGCTGGGCTTCACAGGTCCTTTTCCCACAGCAGGCTCCCTACGCCCCCAGTTCCCTCCAGCTCCTCCAAAGGGAAGATCCCCCGCAGGGCGCCCTCCTTGTCCATTTATCCTGAGGGGCTCAACCATACCCCTAACCCCCAAGTCTTTCTCTTCAGTTCTCCTGAGTTCCAGGCCTCTCCATCCACTGTGGGGTAGTTCCACCTTCAGCCAGTAGGCCCTAAAAGACACTCATCATATTTTTTTCTAAAAACGTACTTCACTTCCGGGAACAGTATCACCTTCCTGCTAGTTACCCAAGCAAGTTCAAACACAGAAGCTGACAGAGAGAAATGGTATGCCTGAATCAGGGGTCTCTAATCCAAGTCCAGTGAAAAATCTGTTTCGCTTTCTAAGAGGTCCCAGCGTGTCTAAAGTCCACACAGAAAATAAGCACCCAGGAATTCCCATCATGGTGCAAAGGAAACGAATCCAACTAGGAACCATGAGGTTTCAGGTTTGATCCCTGGCCTTGCTCAGTGGGTTAAGGATCCGGTGTTGCCATGAGCTGTGGTGTAGGTCGCAGATGCGGCTCGGATCTGGTGTTGCTGTGGCTGTGGCTGTGGTGTAGGCCGGAGGCTACAGCTCTGATTTGACCCCTAGCCTGGGAACCTCCATATGCCGTGGGTGCGACCCTAAAAGGGCAAAAAAAAAAAAAAGCACCCAAACAGGATCAGTAGTGGGTATAGTCTGAATTCCCCAAAGCTTCCTTCAATTAGAGCAACAATAATAGCAGCCGATAATATTTATGTGCTTATTGATTCCCAAGCACAGTTCTTTTTCTTTTTTCTTTTTTTTTTGTCTTTTTGCCTTGTCTAGGGCTGCACCTGCAGCATATGGAGGTTCCCAGGCAAGGGGTCTAATAGGAGCTGTAGCCGCCGGCCTTCGCCACAGCCACAGCAACGCAGGATCCGAGCCGCGTCTGTAACCTACACCACAGCTCACGGCAACGCCGGATCCTTAACCCACTTAGCAAGGCCAGGGATTGAACCCGCAACCTCATGGTTCCTAGTCGGATTCATTAACCACTGAGCCACAACGGGAACTCCCAAGCACAGTTCTAAAGCAGTTTACATGTATTAACCCATTTACAACCCACTTCACTCCCTTGACACGAGCCGTAATCTTGTAAGGCAAGTATTGTTGTATTTACTTTTTCTGGCAATGGAAATGAAACAGAGAAATCAAACAATTTGCAAAGGGCAGCACAGCCCATGACTAGTGGAACCAGGATACAGATCCAGGAAGTTTGGCCCCAAAGTCCAGGCCATAGTGCTATCTTATAAACTATTTAAAACAAAGCCTGCCAGTGGGAAATTGTATATATCATACATTATTAAATCAAAAAGAAGCTGACATGTGATCAATGTACAATAAATTACACGTTAAAAGTGAATAATTTGAAATGTTTGATATACGTAGACATTTGTGAAGTCATCACTTCAGTCCATTGGATATGATCTTAATTATGCATATATATATAAGAAACATGTGAGGAAATATATATACTACATGCTAAGAATGCTTGTCTGGGTAAAGGGACTATGGGTAATTTTAAATTTATACCTTTCTAGATATTTCTAGTTTTCTACAAAGAACGAGTAAGTACTACTTTAAAAATCAGAACAACAAATATAGCTTTTTATTTTGTTTTTTTAATAGCTGCATTGGGATCTGAGCTGTAGTTGCGACCTTCGCCATAGCTGTAGCAATTGCCAGATCCTTAACCCACTCTGCCAGGCTGGGGATTGAACCTGCAACTCTGCAGTGACCTGAGCCACTGCAGTTGGATTCTTGACCCACCATGCCACAGCAGAAACTCCACAAATGTAGTATTTTTAAGTAATGATGTGATAACATTGAAAATAAAGCCCCTAACCCCTACTCAGGCCCATCTCCCTGCAAGCCAGATCACTGTTAAGTCCAAAGAAGGGTTGCCTGCAGCTTGGCTGGCCTCTTAGCTTTAGGCACTTACTGTATTTCAGTTCCCAGGTGCTTGAGGGAAATATTCTGAAGGGCCAAGGGCATAGCAGGGATTGGCTTCAAGGCCGCTGCCAGGCCCACGAGCCCAGGGGGCGTTTTCACGGGACACAGGAACTCCTCCGGCTCCATCTCCTCTTGCTCTGGGGAACAAAGAAAAGGGAAATCATCCACTAGGGTTACTGCACTTAGAAAGATTAGACAGTGGGTGCTATGGATTCGGCTCCCTCTGAGAGCAGACAGGGGTCTATGAGCAGCAGAGCAAGCCTTCCTTCTACATTAACAGCAGCCAAAGAGTCAGGCTTTTCTCTGAATATTCTGCAACCAGTAAAATGATGCATCTTGCTGGGACAGCCTTCCTGGGCACCCCCTCAAAAATTTATAGAACTGTAGATATGTCTACATCTGAGAATCCATCCTAAAGAAGTCTAAAATGCAGACGAAGTTTTAAGAGCCAAGAGGTTCATCCTGGCACAGTTTAGCCTCAAGATCTGGGGAAAGGTTAAATAAATCACAATGCCTTCAGACAATGGACTGTTACTCAAGCATTTAAAACAATGCTAATGACGAATTCTTAAGAATATGAGAATGTCCATGAGATATAATATTTAGTGGAAAAAGTCAGAATAAAAAACTGGGATTATAGTATGATCTCAATTGTATCGGAAAAGTCTCAAAGAAATACCTTCTGTAATCTTAACAGTGGTCAGAATTGCATGCTGGGATTAGAAGTGGGCAGGTTATGCTCATTATAATTTACTGTTTTGTGCTCCAAATTTTCTACAGTAAACATGAATTACTTTTATAAACAGAAAAGATAATATACATTCATCAAAAATAGATGTTTATAAAGAGATTTTATAATACAGGGAAATTTTAGGGTCACAACACTGAGGGCCAAAAAGCAAAGTAGGATGTTTTGTATTGTTATATGATCTGAAATGTGTTTAAATAAAAGGTGGGCAGGGGGTCGTGACATACTGTTAACACTGGCTGTCTCTGGGTGATAGGATTATGACTATTTTTCTTCTATCTTTCTGTGTTTTCCAAATATTCTGCTTCCTTCAAAACATTTAATGTTAAGGAGGGTTTCAAGGAAACATTATTTGAGGTATAAAAGAGAGGGAGGCAAAATGTTTAGGTCAGTTTTGAGTTTTACAAAAAGTAGGAGAGAACTAAGGCCACTTATGGGATGGTAGGATCTTGATCAGGCAGCCCTTGAGGACGACAGGGAGGCAGACACCTTTCACCTGGAGCCCGCTTACTGAGAGGGTGAAAAACATAAGGGTAGAGGAAATTTACTTTTGCACCACATCTGCAAAAGGGTGTGGGTACAAAAACATCAAACACAGGTACACTTCAGAGGTAATGGGCTCAGTTCCAGATAGATGCTACTGCAGGGAAGAGAACTGATGACCCAAGGCTCTGGTCTGGGGCCTCTGGGCTCCTCTCCAGCCTAGAGAGATGTTCTCTGAGAAGTGATCACACAAATAATTTTCAGCAGCATTTACTTGTGATTCTCCTTTTGCCTGAGCTGTAGGAGCTGCCCCATCACCAAGAGGAACAAATCATCACCTAGTGAAAAGTGCCTCGGCCAGAGAGTCGTTGCTTCCCCAAAGGACCCTGGACACATGACCAATTGACCCAAAGCCTGAGGGGAGTGCGGGGTGGAGGGTAAGTCTACAGACTAAGGTTTAAATTTCAGGCTGATATTTCCTTGCTGTGTGACCCTGGACAGGTCTCTTGACCTCTTCGAGCCTCAGTTTCCTCTTGCAAAATGAGAATAACACTAAGACCTAAGATTGCTGTGAGGATTAGGTAACAGATGCACGTAAAGTATGAGAACAGAGTAAGTGGTATGTGTGTTTTTATGATGATATACATTTATAAAAGTCCTTTGCAAACTGTGTCCTAGTTTGGCCACGTTATTATTATTAGAAATCTGCTGGCTTCCCCTTGGTCTTACTTAGCTCTTATGCAGACCAGTGTTTAGGTAAAGTATAAAATAAAGGTATAAATGGGAGTTGCCATTGTGGCGCAGCGGAAACGAATCTGACTAGGAACAATAAGATTGCAGGTTCGATCCCTGGCCTCGCTCAGTGGGTTAAGTATCCGGCATTGCCATGAGCTGTGGAGTAGATCGCAAATGTGGCTCGGATCCCACGTTGATGTGGCTGTGGTGTAAGCTGGCAGCTGTAGCTCCAATTGGACCCCTAGCCTGGGAACCTCCATGTGCCACAAGTGCGGCCCTGAAAAAGCAAAACAAAACAAAAAAATAAGGTATAAATGCTTAAAAGCTGTAGAGAATATGCCTTGCCGATTGCTCAAGGACGTGATGAGACACTTTTTTATAAGATGATGTATCTGTGACTCAAAGTCAGATGTGAGTCTGTCGGTTTTCACTGCCCGGGGAACAGGCCCCTGCTTCCTCCCAGGAAGGGTGGGGACTGGAGAGGTGGGGCAGCTTGCTCCAGACAGCTAATCCACGGTCCGCCAGCTTGCTCAGGACTCCAGAAATATCTTTCTGGGGAAATTTTGCAAGGCCCTGGGGCCAGGTGGGTGAAGGCTTGCTGTCAGATATGAGAGGCTTCAGAGGAGAAGGCCACCTCCCAGCTTCTTGTGTCTGCCCCCAGTGTCCACCTCAGAAGGCTGGTCATTATGGCAACCACTCCCCTCCCCTCCAGGCCGACAGCAGGGGCTGGCCCAGAAGAGGTGTACCGAGTGTGGCATTATTCTGATAACCCGTCCTTCTGATTTTAGTCCTGGACACTTGGGAATCCTGTCATTGGGAAGGTTTCCTGGTACTTCTAGTCTGAGGCTGATCTGGCAACTCTGTCAGCTCAGGTTGCAGTTTCCCGCTGTCCGCAGATGGGAGTGGAGGGTGAGTAGGAGTGCAGAAGCAAAAGCAAACAAACCCTCCCCTAAAGAAAGTACTTATAAGCATAAAACACCCAGAAGGTTCTCTGAGGAAATCACGCATGATTGTTAAAAACCATAAAAAGCAGTTGCAATGACAGTGATAGTGTGCACATACACATGTGATAGTCACCAGATCTCCCACGTATTGAGCACTCACTATGTGCTTAGGTCATTATGCTAAGGCCTTTATACTCCTTTCTTCATTTAATGATAAAATCAATGTATTCACTCACACATTCACTCAACAAATATCCAATGTACCCAGCAGGGCACTAGTTATTGGGGACATAGGCTACAAGGACACGGCCCCCATCCTTGAGGGCCAGGGGGCGGAGATTGACAAGGACACTGTAATTAGAACACAATATAACCATCTGCAAGAAGTGCTGAGGGCTCATACAGAGTCCAGCTGGCAAAGTTCCAGAAGCCTTCCAAGAGGAGGTGACAATGGAGCTTGCCCAGAAAGTAAGCAGAAATTTGCCAGGCAGAGAAGAGTAGTGCTGCTGAAGCGTACAGCAGAGGTGGGGCGCTGGGGGAACAAGCCAGGTGAGAAGAGGAAGGACAAGGCCTGAGTTGGGTCCTAAAAAGCTGGGCCTGGGCCTGGGATGTGGAGGGCGGCCATGGGAGGCAGGTGGGGCTCAGGCTTTCATTTGAGAAAGCGCACTCTGACTGCAGTGAAGAGGTTGGGTCTGAGGTGGCCGGCTGGGACAGGGGAACACCAGAGAAGAGGCTGCCGTGGTTTTCCAGCTAAGAGTTGAAGTCTGACCCAAGGCAACAGCAGTGAGGGTCTGGGTCTGACATTTAGGTCAGCGGGCAGACAAGGCCAGCCCAGGTGACTGACTGGACTATCTGAGGTCCAGGAAGGGGCAACGGGTAAATGAAGGCCATTTGCTGAGGGAAGGAGAAGTGGGGAGAAGGGTAAGGGCAGATGAACTCAGTCTGTAAAGCATCTGGGTACCGAGGTCCAGGAGGTACCCAGCCACAGGTCCTGCCCTCACCCACTGGGCTTCCCTGTCAACTGAGGGTGAGGCCTGTGAGACACGCTGCAGCCCTGTGCTGGGCACTCACTCTCCATGAGCTTGCAGGGGCAGCTCTGTGGGTGGTCTGTCTTAATTCTAAAACCTGCCAGTCATAGGAGTTTCCATCATGGCTCAGGTTAAGGAATCCGACTAGGAACCATGAGGTTGCAGGTTCGATCCCTGGCATTGCTCAGCGGGTTAAGGATCTGGCATTGCTGTGAACTGTGGTGTAGGTCACAGATGCAGCTCGGATCCCGCGTTGCTGTGGCTGTGGCGTAGGCCAGTAGCTACAGCTCCGATTAGACCCCTAGCCTGGGATCCTCCATATGCCGTGGGTGCAGACCCGAAAAGACAAAAAATAAAATAAAATAAAATAAAATAAAACCAGCCAGTCATAATCTTGGCTGCAGCATGGGGGCGAGGGTAGGAGATCCCAGACTACTCCACTGGGATGTTTTAGGGTTTGGGATCATGTGGGCCACATGGGGGTGAAGATTCTGCCTTACGAGAACACAGGATAAAAATCACGGATCTATGTAACTCATAGCACAAAAGCATTTATGTAAGAAGCAACAACAATAACTGCATTTTCTTATTAACCTTCCTCGCAGGAACTCTGAGAAAGTTTCATTTCTTGAGATCATCCCGTAGTTGTCATTGTCATAATAGTAGCTGACATCTCCTGAGCTCTGACAATGTGCAGGCATCATTCCACCACCTAAGGTGAATGGTTTCATGTAATCCTCATAACCCTAAGAAGTAGGTATACTTTATTAACCTCATTTTACAGGGAAGGAAACAGAAGCTCAGAAGGTTAAGCAACTTGCCTAAGACCGCAAAGGATTAGGATTTGGACTGAGGCATCCTGGCCCCAGAGCCCATGTTTCTGTCCTCAATGCTATACTGTTGCCCTAACTGAACCCGAGTCACATCCCTGGTTCTCTGCTTCTTTAGCAGAGGGCTCCTCCCCCTCACTTCCAAAAGGAGGGTAAAGGTGGTCACCAAGAGCCCTGGGTGTGCGGGCAGGAGGGGAGCCCGTCGGGTACCTAGCTCGAGGCGCAGGGCGGGCCCGTTCCCAGCCAGGACAGCATCAGGGGCGGCAGGAGGTGCAGGTGGGCTGTTGTGGAACTCCCAGCGCTTCATCTGCAGCTGCTGCAGCCAGTACAGCATCGCTTGCTTGGTGGCGGCCTGAGAAGCACAAGGGTTAGTTGGCAAGGCCCTGTGCCCACATGGTGGCGCTGGGTGAGGGATGTGGGAAGGTCATGGGGGGCTTGGCAACTCTCCCCTTCCCAGAAAAAAAAAACAAAACAAAAAACACAAAACACTGTTGCTGCAGATGGGTACCTACCTCTGAAGCATCACATGATCATGTGATTCTTGGCTGCAGATGATAATCCAGGCTGGGATCTCCACTCAAAGGTTCCTTAACCTTTCTGGGCCTCAGTTTTCTCTGTACTATGAGGTGGTAATAGTCCTCATTTCGTTGGGTGGTTATGAGGGCGAAATGAGGTGAGGAGAATAAAGTGTCCAGCATAGTTTCTGACATGCAGTAGGTGTTCAAAATGTGCTCACTGGATAAAGGAATTTGGAGGTGGTAAGAAAGGGAGAGAGCTTTGAAAATCTGACCTGGTTGGGAGTATCACTCCCTCCCTGTGTGACATCTCAAGGGGAGGAATCCCTCCTGTTGGAGGGCTGCCCTGAAACCCTGGATATGACTGGGGACTGGAAAGCCACGTGCACACTACGACATGGTGGCATCCTCCAGGCAGTCCTCACAATGTATAGTCGATGGTGGTAACTAGTTTCCCAGCACTGGATGGTCCAAATACCTACTCTCACAACCATAATGTTGCTGGATTCTCCACTGGGGATGCAGGCCAGGAGTGATTCACCCCTTCTACAGATGGAGAAATTAAGGCACCGAAGTTGCCCAGGCAGTTGGTGGTAAAGCTAGTTCATCTTGATCTCCTGCTTCTAGATATCCCACTTCTAGACCAGGGATTTCTTGTAATTTATGGCCAGGAGGTTGTGGATTACATAAAGAAGGCCTGGAATCATTTGGGCCGCAGGGGCCAGGCAGCTTGTTGGGAGTGGATGGTGAACCCACAGTGCTGCCTACAGTCAAGGCCATGCAAGAGCAGTAGCAGGCTACAGGCAGCCAGGGCAAGCCCCATCTCAAGAGGACCATGGGTGACAACCACATGAGGCCAGGGGGCTCCATGAAAGAGGCCCTTGGCCTGTCATAGAGTTATCAGATCAGATAAAATGATGCCTAACATCTTCTCTTTCTATCCACTTTCCCTGAAAAACAGCCCCTCCTAGGGCTTCACCGTGACCTTGTGCTGATAAGCTCTAGCCCATACCCAGACACCGATTTTATTAATTCAATGGACAGGTGTATATTGAGCATCTCCTCTACGTGTCAAGGACCATGTGGTAGGCACTGGAGGCACTGGTGAGCTGACACACATGACCCCCTATCGTCTTGGAACTTAAGAGGCTACTGAGGGTGACATATACCTGCACGTCCTACAGTCTCTTCATCCTGGGTTCCCTCCTCTCAGTGACCAGCCCAACCAGGTGGACAGCCAGTTACATAAGCCATCCCTGACTCCTCTGTCACATGCCTAGCCACTGTGATTTGTCTTGCTGCCCACTGTTCCCAACTCTAGCTCAACTATCATTCTCTTTCTCTTTTTGTGGGGGGAGCTGCACCCATGGCTTACAGAATTCCCAAGCCATGGATTGAACCTGCACCATAGCAGCGATTTGAGCTGCTGCAGTGGTAATGCCGGATCCTTAACTTGCTGCACTACAAGAATTCCAGCCATCATTCTCTCTTGATCACCTCCTGACGGACTCTCAGATCACAGTCTTGCCTTCTCCTAAATTGCTCTCTAGCCAATAACCAGACCGAGCTTTCTCAACATTCTAGTCTCTCAGTGCTTCCTTGTGTGAAGCTCTGACGGTATCCCACAGCCCATAAGACAAAGTCCAAGCTCCCTGCCCTCACAGATGCCCTGCTCTTGGGCCTCTGTTCTTCCACTCTGTCTTGTGGACCCCTCTATACTTTAGGCTCCTGGGATTTGCCTGGATGTTCCGGGCAGTACCATGTTTTCCTACTTTTGCTCAGGGGGCTCTCTTGGCCTAGAATGTCCTTCCTCTTGTTGGTTTGTAAAAAAATCGATTTCCTCTTTTCAAGCCTGAAGGTGTTGTTGTCCTCTTCCCAGCCCACTTCCCCTCTCTCCATGTTGCCCTTTCGGGATAACCTCTCCCACTCAGTGGAACTGACCCTCTCCTGCCACCACATCTTCCTGGTAGAGACTTATCATAGTGTCTCTATAAAACATTTTACTCTACCAAGCCAGTTTCTCTTACCAGGCCTTGAGCCCCAGGAGACAGGTCTCATTTGGCCCATACCACAGTGCTTAGCATAGTGCCAAACACACACGGACCAATGGACTAGTAAAAGGCATATTTTGGAGAGCATGTGGACAGCAGCAATGTGTGGGAGGAGACAGACAACCATAAGATAACCAGAGACCCATAAGCCACAGGACCCCTAAAATGCCTGCACTGTTTCAGGCTTTCTCAGTTAAATATGATTAAACAAAACCTACTGATGAGAAAACAGGTTTAGACATGCCTCAATGAACAATCTAGATTGATCAGTGAAACCTAAATTTTTATCTCTCAACATCTGCCAACATTTTCTCAGCATGCACTCCCCTTGGCCATAATATCAAGAAATGTGATTCAGGAGTTCCCCGTTGTGGCTCAGTGGGTTAAAGACCCAGTGTTGTCTCTGTGAGGATGCCAGTTACATCCCTGACCTGGTTCAATGGGTTAAGAATCCTGCCTTGTCCCTGACTATGGCATAGGCCACAGTTGCAACTCCGATTGACCCCTGGCCTGGGAACTTCCATATACTTAAGTTAAAGAAAAGAGAAAAAAAATTAAAGAATAAAGAAACAGTATTTAGGAATTTCTGCTGTGGCACAGTGGGTTAATAAGAATCACAGGTTGTTGAGGAGGTGTGGGTTTGATCCCAGCCTGGTGCAGTGGGTTAGTTTCCGGCATTGGAGCAGCTGCAGTGTGGTGTGGCTCTGATGGATTAGATCCCTGGACAAGGAACTTTCACATGTGGAGGGGTGGGGCCATTAAAATTTAAATTTTTTTTTTTTTAAAAAAGGAAAGAAGAAGGAAGGAAAGAAAGAAAGAAAAGAAAAGTAAAGAAAGGAAGAAAGAGAGAAAGAAGGAAGAAAAAGAAAGGAAACCTGATTCAGAAGCCGGGCCTTGAGAGAGGATAGCAAAGCTCATATCTTGACTATATACTTCAGCCCGAAGTAAAAAAGTTAAAGTAACTAACTGCATTATTAGCCACACCCAAAAGTAAAAGTTTTGATCCAGTACTGAGAGGTAGAAAACCTACTGGATTCCAAGTGTGGGCTACACCACTTTTTAGTTGTGTGACCTTGGACCAGTCATTTCATCTCTTTATGACTCAGTTTCTTGATACGTAATATGCGTCCATCATCTCGGCCTTTGTTGTGGGAACACAATGAGGAAATGGGTGTGAATGCGCTCTGTAAAGCACAAGACCGCTGGTTAACCTAATTCAGGAACACCACGCCTAGGATTGAAGGCATGGTGTTCCTGAATTAGGTTAACCAGCGGGGTTCACAGGGGTGTTTGGGGTCGGTTGATTATCGTTATAGTAAGTGTACTGTGACCATCCACCTGCGCCCGGCTCTGCCCTTGGATCTCATCCCGACTGAAAGGAGAAAATTGCGCTATTTACCTTCAAGGTAATAGTCCGGCTGGGAGTCTTGATTTCGAAAGTCCCCTCCTCTGCGTCCGCTTTGCAGTCAAATACCGCACAGGAGAGGTCGATGCTGTCCAAGGGATTTGCATCCTGTGCGGTCCGCGAATAATACAAGTGACACTTTCTCTCGTTGTAGAAGAACCAGCGGGATTTCCAGCTGCGGATGGGCCCTTTGCCTCCAAACTTGCTTAAATATCCACAGAGTTTCTTGGGGGCCGCCTCCAGGGGTCGGGTGTAGCCTCCCGATTCCTCTGGAGGGAACACCTGAGGGCCCCTGGCCAAGCTGGCAGGCTCTTCAGACACGGGGGCAGAAGGGCTAGACTCCGCGGGGTTCTCCTGGGTGCCCTCCATTCGCCGCTAGGGACTGCGGAGGAGCTGGAGGTCCGCTGGTCAACTCGGATCAAATCTTGGAAATTCAGGGGATACCTTCTAAGACGGAGATAACTGGGCTAGGGCGGCACCAGCCGTGACCCGCCTCCCAGAGACGACGGAGGGACGCAGCTGGCTGCTGTGAGTGCACTTCATTGATCGAAAACCCAGTACGGGAGGCTGGCCACGCCCATCTGGACCCCACGGCGTCTAGGACAGGCCCCGACACGCCCCCTGCCGACTCCTCCCACGCCGCTTGTTTCCGATTCGCTCCTCTCCGCCATGTCTACTGAGGGCAGCCGCAAGCGTGAGGCGGTCCTAGGATTGAAGGCGTGGTGTTCCTGAATTAGGTTAACCAGCGGACGAGAAGCTGGGAGAGACGACCTCCGCAAATACACTGTTCTGGTAACGCGTAATAACGTAGAGGGACGGTCCCTTCCCTCAGCTTTACCGGACTCCCGCCTTTTCCCCCCAGGTACCGAGTGGGTCACCGTTGCACAGCGCACGGCGCGTCCATTGGCTGAAAGGGACGCCCGGCTCGATGGCGACACTTCCGGCACCGCTCAAAGCGCGCGTGGTTAGAGGGCTCTGCTAGTGTCCTGTATACCCGTCGGTAGTTCAGCGCCCCAGTGGTTCACCCCTGACCGTGGCGGCCTCTCCTTCCCAGGTCCCACTTCCTATTCCTCTTTCCTGAGCTACTCGAGTTGTATGGGCCCCCGGCCCGGCTTCTGCCCTGCTGGAACCCAGTGCTTGGGACAGGTTTGGGCACAGTAAATTGTGGAATCAAATGTGTAGCTAGGTCCTCACTAACTCGGCTCAACTTCTTTCCTCAGCCTGCCTCTTGTTCTTAAGTTGGTCCACTTTACCCCTTTAGGCGCATCCCTCCGCTTGGGCTATGGAGCCCATTTCCGTCTCTTTAGGGGGCTTCAGGGTTCTCCGCTAGACGTTTCTTAGCCCCTCTCTCTCTAGCTTCTCCTTCTTTGCCATCCTTAACAAAATCCTGGAGTTCCCTTAGTGGCTCAGTGGTTAACGAATCCGACTAAGAACCATGAGGTTGCGGGTTCGATCCCTGGCCTTGCTCAGTGGGTTAAGGATCTGGCGTTGCCGTGAGCTGTGGTGTAGGTTACAGACGCGGCTCGGATCCTGCGTTGCTGTGGCTGTGGCGAAGGCCGGCGGCTACAGCTCCTGTTAGACCCCTAGCCTGGGAACCTTCACATGCCGCAGGTGCGGCTCTACATAAAAGGCAAAAAGACAAAAAAAAAAACAAAACCCCAAATCCTCCTTGCTTTGTTCCGGGCAAATTATACTCAGGGTTTGATGTTGTCTTTTCCTAAAATTTACTTAACATAGGTTCACCGCAGAAATAGTAATAATATATATATATTTTTAATGTCTAAATGGATTTTATTTCAGTTATAGGTGTACATAAATCATCACAAGTCAATTTTACAGATTTTGTATCCCAAACCCACAGTGCATCCCCCACCCCCCAGATTGTCTTATTTGAAAAACCAAGGTTTTCCAAAGTCTGTGAGTCATTGTCTGTTCTGCAAAGAGAAATTGTAATAATATTTTATAAGTCAATAGCATATCTAATAATGTCTCTGAATATGCTAAAAGAGAAATAAAATCCTCCAAACCGATGATAGATTAATTATACTATTGTTAGGCGAAAGGGAGAATGAAAGAAATAAAGTCCAAATTTAGTTAAGGTGTATCTTTCTGTTATTGACAAGGGTTTTTGACCTCGTTAATCAATAGAAATTGATAAGGGGCCAAATTTAGTCAAGGCTTTATTGACACCCTACTGCAGCCAGCAGGAGGAAGGAAAACAAGTAACAGCTGCCCTTGCTTACTTCCTGAGGAAGTGGTGCAGGTAGGGGTGAGTCTAGGGATCTGGTCTGATGGTAGCTTAGGTGGTCTGCCCCCTCGGTGGTGCTGTGTGCAGGATGCATGCATAGTACCCTGCTTTTGCTTCTGACTCCTCAGAAGTGACTCTTAGGTTTTGGTCTTTTTGTATCTTGTTGGTAATTTGCCTCAACTGCATGCATGTAGTTATGTTGGTCCCTTACAGTTTCTTTATATTTTGTTGCTGGAGGAGCTATCCGTTCAGGTGCAAGCAGGGCAGCAAAGGGTCCCAGGTCTCAGATTTCAGCCTCTCTCTCTTGTATGAGTTGGTTTCCAGTAGAGTCATTCCTTTCAACTAAAAACTGGGTATTAGCGGATGGCTTAGGTCTCAGTACCAGTGTTGGCAGGTGGAGTGGGCTGCTCCAAAGGTTGTTATTCTAGGGACCCTTATGTGGCCTGCCTATGAGGACTAGCATTGCCAGTGCAGGAGCAGATATCTCTTCTCTTCCTGGAACTACTGCACGGTTTAACACCACTGTTGACCAAGAATAGCCTGGTCATGGCAGGAGCAAGTGTCTCAAGATCTTCACAAAGCTACTGGATCAGTACAGAGTACCCTTGCCCTGAGAGAACACTCCAAAGACTCAAATCTCTTGATTTTTATCGTTTAAAAGTCCATCATGTTATAGGCACCATTTCTGTTACCTGGTGTCGATGATGTAATGGTTCCTTCTCTGTAAGAAAGTCCTAACATAGGGACTCCCCTTCGTAGCTCAGCAAGTTAATGAACCTAACTAGGATCCATGAGGATGCAGGTGTGATCCCTGGCCTTGCTCAGTGGGTTGAGGATCCGGTGTTGCTGTGAGCAGTGGTGTAGGTTGCAGACTCTGCTTGGATCGCGAGTGGTTGGGGCTGTGGCTAACTGCTGTAGCTCCTATTGGGCCCCTAGCCTGGGAACCTCCATATGCCACAGGTGCGGCCCTAAAAAAGGCGGGGGAGGAGAAAGTCCTAACACCCAACTTCAAAGCAGTTTCATCAAAACAAGTTCAAATCACAAACAGCTGTCCAAGACAAGCTTTCAAAACATGGATCTGAAATCATAACAAATTAATATATGACACTGGTGCGTTTTCAGCAATGAGAGGCAGTGGGTAAAGGTGAGGGCTCGGCAGTCCATTTCCAATGCTGCAATCTTCAGTGATTTACTCAACCAAAGTCTCAGTCTTTTCTCATCCGTAAACTTGGAAATAAGGAGAACACCTACTTCTGGAGGTTGATTTAGGTGAAGTTAATGAAACTTAAGCTCACCGGCAGGCACTGCTCAGTTTATCATATTTCCTTGTTCGGAATAAGCACCCATGTTCATATCTAATTTTGGGTTGAAAATTTTGTATTTTTTCTTAAAGTTATCAATACTGTATACATTCTAATCTCCATAAAACCTGGATCCATATCTGTCAATATCCGTAGAGTTATTTTGGTAATCAAGTCAAGGAATATGTATGAAGCTCTAAGCATAGAGTATGTGGCACAGTAAATTCTTTAATAAACATTAGTTGTAATTAAAACTCAATAAAGTAGACCTCACAGCAAAAGGCAGTAAACCACAAAGGATGGTAGATTATATAGTTGAATTCACACCATTGAAAACTCAGAATTACTACAATTGCAATAGAAGATTTTATCATTCCACTTTTACCCTTGTGAGATTTACTAGAAAACCGCCACAAAAAACAAAGATACAGAGATCAGAATGCAGTGATAAGGTTGAGTCAATTACGTAGGGATTTCTTAGTCTTTTTATTTTATGTTCCATGTCAGAAAGACATTTTTGGTTTCCAAAAAGATTTTGTGTCATTAAGTACCTTTGCATGAAAATTAGAAAATAATAGCAAAAAAAGTTAACCAAAGAAAGTAATCTCTTGGAAATAAAAACAATACATTTTAAAATAACTGTTGGGTAAAAGGGGAACTAGAAGCTACCATTATAAACTATTTGGTAGAAGAGGATGGAAGACAAAGCTGTACATCTCAAAATTCACCTTGAGTATCCTATAGACTCTAGAATTCTAGCATCAATAATTATTAACTGTGTGACCCTGGGACACTGACTAGAACACTATAATTCTAATGGATGAAGAGTTGGAAGGGGTAATGCAGGTTTCTCAACTTTTTCACTTATAGAATTCAGTCTCCCCTAAATTCTTAAGTTGAAGTCGTAACCCCCCGTATTTCAGAATGTGACTAATTGGAGGTGGGGCCTTTAAAGAGGTAATTAAGGTAAAATGAGGTCATTAAGCTGGGCCCTACTTCAGTTTGACTGGTGTATTTATAAGAAGAGATGTGGACACTCACCCAGAGGGAAGACTGTGTGAAGAGGATGGCATCTGCAGACCAAAGAGAGGCCTCAGAAGAAACCAGCCCTGCCTCTACTGTGATCTTAGATTTCTAGTCTCCAGAATTGTGAGATTAATTTCTGTTGCTGAAGCCACTGCATTTTGTTACAACAGCCCTTGCAAACCAATACAGTTCCCTAACAGAGTGAGCTTCTTTGGAAACCAAACCCAGGCACAGTTCGGCTTAGAGCAGCCATGAAAACCCTCTGAAAATTATTTTTTTATTTTTATTTTTTTTTCTTTTCTAGGGCAGCACTTGCGGCAAGTGGAGGTTCCCAGCCACAGCCACAGCCACAGCAGCATGGGATCCGAGCCGCGTCTGCAGCCTACACCACAGCTCACGGTAACGCTGGATCCTTAACCCACTGAACGAGGCCAGGGATCAAACCTGCAACCTCATGGTTCCTAGTCAGCTTCGTTTTGGCTATGCCATGACAGTAACTCCTGAAGCTTTATTTTAAAAACATAAATAGCCAGATTCTTATGGGACAGTTTAATATAAAACATTTTATATTAATTTCCAAAAATCAAAATACTCAAACCCTGCTCCCAACCGTCTCCATACTGAGGGATGAGAGAAAAGGCAGGGCATATAGGCCCCAGATGGGATGGTGGGAAACCTGGCCACTGGAATTTTTATTGGCCCATTATAACCTTTCTGGGCTTTGATTCCCTCATCTCTGTAAATCAGAGGTCATAATTCCTCACCAGGGCATCCCACTGAATATTTGTGAAGACCACAGGTAATGATGGAAAATTTGGGGGTTGGTATCCCTCATGTGCAGTAATCAACATGCTCCAGGGGAAAAGAAAATGAGGGGAAAAAAAAGATTTATGTTTAGAGACATTAGAGGGCAAATTCTGTTAATCTAGATGTATTAATTGCTGTGTATTTCAACTTTGAAATTTTGGTTATTATTTCAAAATATAGTCCACATCCTTCTCAACTCTCCCCTGCTTCCCCTTGGAGGATACTATCAACTGTCCTGTTGATACTAAGAGGCTGTCAGAAAGCGACACCTTGTGCCCGTCTGGTGTACTGTCTGTCCTTGAGTTTCTTGCATATTCCCAGGCTCTTTTGCTAAGGGGCTTAAATGAGGTACCAAGTAATAACCCCCCCTCCACAATATATCCCAAACAGGCAGGTTAATAATTTGACATCTTTAAAGCCAGTATTTTTTCATTTAAAAAAGTTTTTATTGAAGTATAGCTGATCTACATTGTTGTGTTCATTTCTGCTGCACAATAAGGTGCTTTAGTTATATATATACACATATCCATTCTTTTTCAGATTCTTTTCACATATAGGTCATCATAAAACCAATATATTTTACAGATTCCTTCAGTATATTTACATGAAACCAATATATTTTACAGATTCCTTCCACATATTTTACATATTCCTTCACCCATTTATTTAGTGAAGGCAAGAGAAACAGACTTTCTATCAACAAAATCTTATATTTCTTTGTGTCCAATATGAGAGTTTACTGTGTACACTAATGAACATTATGCCTTAAGTTATTTAGAGTTGTCATCCATGTTGAATTTTTTTCCTTCTCTTACTGTGGGACAATTTCAGTTCTCCTTTTAAGGAAGGAGTAAGGTCTTACTGAAAATATGTTTTAAAAAGTTTAGCTTTTCCAGTCAGGAAAACGTCATCGTATTTCTAACATTTATTTTTGAGCAATATCATTTTCAATTTATAAAAGCCCAGAGTTAGTGTTTACTTGACACATTTGATTTTCAAATACATTATTCTTATAGTTTTTTGAGATGTAATTGAGATATAGCACTGTAAGTTTAAGGTGTACAGAATAATGATTTGACATCTATACATCATGAATGATTATCACAGTAAGTTTAATGAACATGTGTCACTTCATGTAGATACAAAATTAAATGGGAAAATAATTTTTCCTTGTGATGAGAATTCTAGAATTCTCAACTTTTATATGTAACATCCAACAGTCCTGTTGTACATTACATCCCTAGTACTTCTTTATCTTATAACGGGAACTTTTGACTGCCTTCATCCGGTCCTCCCCACCCCCTGCCTCTGGTAGCTGCAAATTTAGTCTCTTTTTCTGGTTTGTTTTTGAAGAATAATTGACCTACAACACTATGTTAGTCCCTGACACACAACACAGGGATTCAATATTTCTATACATTTTTAAATAAAATGTATAGAAATAAATCATGACAATAAATCCAGTTATACTCTGTTGCCATACAAAGGTATTATGTAATTATTGAGTATATCCCCCACACTGTACATTTTTCATACCTGTGACTCATTTAATATTTTACAACTGGAAGTTTGTAGCTTGTGATCTCCCTCAACAGTTTCTCTTCTCCTCCCAGCACCTCATCTCTGACAACCACCTGTTCTCTGTGAGTCTGATTTGGCTTTGTTATGTTTGTTCATTTTTTTTCCTTTTGTTTAAATTCCACCTGTAAGTGAAATGACACAGTATTTGTCTTTCTTAGACTCTTTTCACTTAGGGTAATGCCTTCTAGATTCATCCATGTTGTCACAAATGGCAAGATTTTATTCTATTTTTATGGCTGAGTAATATTCCATCATGTATATATGCCACATCTTCTTTATCCATTCATCTGCTGATGGACACTTAGGTTGTTTTCATATCTTGGCTGTTGTAAATAATGCCTGCAATGAACGTAGAAGTGCATGTATCAGTTTGAATTAGTGTTTGCAGGATCCTGTGGTGGTTTTATTTTAAAATTTTTTTGAGGTATCTCTATACTGTTTTCCATATTAAACAACCAATTAAAAAAGGTGTTTTTTTTTTCCTCTCTGTTGTCTTTGTAGAAATGTGTATTTAGATCTTCTGCTCATTTTTTGATTGGGTTGTTTGTTTTTTGATATAAAGCTCCATGAGATGTTTGCTTATTTTGGAGATTAATCCCTCATCATTTGCTTTGTTTGCAGAGATTTTCTCTAAATTCTGTTTTTTTTTTTTTAAATGGTTTCCTTTGCTGTGCAAAAGCTGTCAAGTTTAATTAGGTCCTATTGTTTTATTTTTTAATTTTCTTTACTCCAGGAGGTAGAGCAAACAGAATATTGCCGTGATTTATGTCAAAGAGTTTTCTCTTTTCCTCTAGGAGTTTTCTTATTTGTTTGTGTATCAATTGTAGATGTTTGGTTTGTAGTTACCCTGAAGTTTTGATATAGGAGTCTATATATAAATGAGATTGTTTTAAGTTGTTGGTTTCTTAATTGCAAGTGCATCTCTGGTGTCCTGCATTTGTGCTCTCTTCTCATGATTTCTGATTTTGGTAGCATAATTGTGCATGGATGATTTAGTATCTTTACTGTATATATGACTTAGCTGGTGAGCCTGGTCATTTGTGGTGTTTTTGTTTCTGGTTGTGGCCTTTTCTTTTCTACCTAGAGAAGTTCCTTTAGTATTTGCTGTAAAACTGGTTTAGTGTTGCTGAAATCTCTTAGCTTTTGCTTATTTTGTAAAGGTTTTGATCTCTCCTTCAAATCTGAATGAGAGCCTTGCTGGGTAAAGTAATCTTGGTTGGAAGTTTTTCCTTTCATCACAGTTAAGTATATCATGCCACTCCCTTCTGGCCTGCAGAGTTTCAGCTGAAAATCTGCCGATAACCTTATTGGGGTTCCCTTGTATGTCATTTGTTTCTTTTCCCTAGCTGCTTTCAGTATTTTCTTTTTGTCTTTAACTTTGGTCATTTTGATTAATATGTGTCTCGGGGTGTTCCTTCTTGGGTTTATTTTATATGGTACTTGTTGTGCTTCCTGGATTTGAGCGAGTGGTTCCTTTCCCATATTAGGGAAGTTTTTGGCTATTATCTCTTTGAATATTTTTTCTGTCCCCTTCTCTCTCTCTTCTCCCTCTGGCATCCCTATAATACGGATGTTGGCGCTTTTAACATTATCCCAGAGTTCTCTAAGACTCTCCTCACTTCGTTTCAATCTTTTATCTCTTTTCTCTTCTGCATTAGTGATTTCCACTAATCTGTCCTCCACCTCGCTGATTCATTCTTCTGCTTCCTGTATTCTACTGTTGGCTGCTTCTAATGAATTTTTTATTTCAGTTATTGTATTTTTCATCTCTTTCTTGTTTAATTTTTACATTTTGTATTTCTTTGCTCAATGTTTCCTGTAAATTATCAGTCTTTGCCTCCAGTTTATTTCCAATGTCTTGCTTGCATCATCTTCAGCATCAACACTCTAGAGTGTTTTTTCCAGGAGGCTGATAATCTCCTCATCACTGATCTGCTTTTCTGGTTTTTTTTCTTTCTCCCTTATCTGAGTTATAGTTTTCTGTCTTTTCATTTTTATAGGTTTTTGGTGTGGTGACCTTTTTGCTGACAATAGAGTTGTAGCCTCTCTTAGTTCTGGTGTTTGCCTCCCCTGTGGCTAAAGTTGGTATGGGTGGGGGGGACTTACTGTAGGCTTCCTGATGGGAGGGACTGGTTCCTGTCCACTGGTAGGTGGGGTTGATTCCTATCCCTCTGATGGGTGGGGCTTTGTCTCTGGGTGAGCTTAGAGGCTGGCTGTGTGCCTGAGGGGTCTTTAGGCAGCCTGTTTACTGAGGGGTGGGATTATCGTTTTGCCTGGGGCTTCTCAGTGCTGATGGGAGGGACCAGATTTTCGCAAGAATGGCCACCTCCAGAGAAATGCAGGCTGATGAATGTTCCCGAGAGCTTCACCTCCAATGCCCTTCCCCCACAACAAGTCACAGTCACCCCTGTTTTCCCAGGAGATCCTCCAAGAATTGCAGTCAGGTTCCACCTGGATTCCTATGGAGACTGCTTTGCCCTGGGACCCAGTGCACCTGAAAGTCTGTGTGCGCCTTCCAAGAACAGGGTCTCTGTTTCCCCCAGTCCTGTGGAGCTCCTGCGCACAAGCCTCACTGGCCTTCAATGCCAGATGCTCCGGGGGCTCTTTCTCCCTGTGCCAGATCCCCAGGCCTGGGGATTTGACATGGGGCTCAGAACTCTCGGTCCTGTAGGTGAGTCTCTGTGAACAGTTACTTTCCAGTCTGTGGGGCTTCCCACCCAGGAGGTATGGGGTTGCTTCTATTGTGTAATCGCCCCTCCTACCTCTTGATGTGGTCACCTCTTTGTCTTCTGGAATAGAATATCTTTTTTGGAAGTTTCCAGTCCATTTGGTTAAAGGTTGCTTGGCATTTGGTTGTAGTTTTGCTGTTTTTTGGGAGAGAAGTTGAGCTCCAGTCCTTCTATTCCGCCATCTTAATCCAATCTCTCCTCTAGGAGTTTTATAGTATCTGGCCTTACATTTAGTATCTGGCCTTTAATCCATTTATTTATTTTTGTGTATGGTGTTAGAGAGTGTTCTAATTTCGTTGTTTTACATGTAGCTGTTTAGTTTTTTTCCTAGCACCAGTTATTGAAGAGACAGTTGCTTCCACTGTGAATTCTTGCCTCCTTTGTCATAGATTAGTTGACCATAGGGACTTGGGTTTATTTCTGGGCTTTCTGTCCTGTCCCACTGATCTATATTTCAGTGCCAGTACCATATTGTTTTGATGACTATAGCTTTGTACTATAGTTTGAAGTCAGGAAGCCTGATTCCTCTACCTCTTTTTCTTTCTCAGGATTGCTTTGGCTGTTCCAGGTCTTTTGTATTTCCATACAAGTTTTAAAATATTTTGTTCTAGTTCTGTGAAGAATGTCATTGGTAACTTGTTAGGGATTGCATCAAATCTGTAGATTGCCTTGGGTATTATAGTCATTTTGATGATATTCTTTCATCTTCCCGTCTGTTCGTGCCATCTTTGATTTTTTTCATTAACATCTTAGAGTTTTCAGAGTACAGTGTGCCTTTTGTCTTTTTAGGTAGGTTTATTCTTAGTTTATTTATTTATTTTTGATGTGATGGTAAATGGGATTGTTTCCTTGATTTCTCTTTCTGATCTTTCATTGTTAGTGCATAGGAACTCAAGAGATTTCTGTGTTTTAATTTTGGATCCTGCAACTTTACTGAATCTACTGATGAGCTCTAGTAGTTTTCTGGTAGCATTTTTTATGTATAGTGTCATGTCACCTGCAGTGACAGCTTTACTTCTTTTCCAATTTGGATTCCCATGATTTCTTTATTTCTTTTTTTTTTTACTTTAATTTTTTTCCCATTACTTAATGAATTTTATTACAATTATAGGTGCGCAAAAATCATCACAACTCTGTTTTATAGCATTTCCATCCCAAACCCTCAGTGCATCCCCCCAGCCTCCAACTTGTCTCATAGGTTTTCCAAAGTCTGTGGGTCAGTATCTGTTCTGCAAAGAAGTTCATTGTGTCTTTTTTTTAGTTTTCACATGTAAGTGGTAGCATTTAGATGTTGGTGTCTCATTGTTTGACTGGTTTCACTTTGCATAATAATTTCTAGGTCCATCCATGTTGCTGTAAATGCTGTTATTTTGTTCCTTTTAATGGCTGAGTAATATTCCATTGTGTGTATGTACCACATCTTCGCTATCCACTCCTCTGTTGATGGGCATTTAGGTTGTTTCTATGACTTGGCTACTGTATAGAGTGCTGCAGTGAACACTGGAGTACACGTGTCTTTTCAGGTCATGGTTTTCTCTGGATAGATGCCCAGGTGTGGGATTGCTGGATCAAATGGTAATTCTATTTTTAGTTTTCTGAGGAATCTCCATACTGTTTTCTACAGTGGTTGCACCAATTTGCATTCCCACCCACAGTGTAATAGGGATCCTTTTTCTCCACACCCTCTCTAGCACTTATTGTTTGTAGTCCTTTTGATGATGGCCATTCTGGCTGGTGTAAGGTGGTACCTAATAGTGGTTTTGATTTACATTTCTCTAATAACGAGTGATGTTGAACATCTTTTCATGTTTTTTTTGGCCATCTGTATGTCTTCTTTGGAGAATTGTCTCTTTAGAGCTTCTGCCCATTTTTTGATGGGGTTGTTTGTTTTTTGGTATTGAGCTGTAGGAGGTGTTTGTAAATTATGGAGATTAATCCCTTGTCAGAAGATTCATTTGCAAATATTTTCTCCCATTCTTGTCTGTCTTTTCGTTTTGTTTAGGGTTTCCTTTGCTGTGCAATGGGTTCCCATGATTTCTTCTTTCTTCTCTGATTGCTGTGGCTAGGATGTCCAAAACCATGTTGAATAAAAGTGGGAAGAGTTGAGATCCTTGTCTCGTTTCTGATCTTAGAGCCTTGTCTCGTTTCTGATCTTAGAGCCTTGTCTCGTTTCTGATCTTAGAGGAAATTCTTTCAACTTTTCACCATTGAGAATGATGTTAGCTGTGTGTTTGCCATATATGGCTAAATATGTTGAGGTAGGTTCCCTCTTTGCCCACTTTTATGGAGGGTTTTTATCAAAAGCGGGTGTTGAAGTCTGTCAAAAGCATTCTATATCTGTTGAGGTGATCCTACAGTTTTTATTCTTCAGTTTGTTAATGTGGTGCATCATATTGATTGATGTGTGGATACTGAAAAACATGCATCCTTGGGATAAATCCCTCTTGTTTATGATGTATAATCCTTTTGGTGTATTGTTGGATTTGATTTGTTAATATTTTGTTGAGGATTTCTGTATCTACATTCATCAGCGATATTGGTCTGTAAGTTTTCTTTTCTCCTTTTTTTTTGGTATCTTTGGTTTTGGTGTCAGGGCAATGATGGCCTTGTAGAATGAGCTTGGGAATGTTCCTTCCTGTGCAGTTTTTTGAAAGAGTTTCAGAAGGATAGGTGTTAACTTTAAATGTTGGAGAGGATTTGCCTGTGAGGCCATCTGATCCCGGATTTTGGATTCTGTTTCTGGGCCAGAGACCAAAGCTGTGCCACAGCAGCAACCCAGGCTGCTACAGTGCCAGCACCAGATCTGTAACCCACTGCACCACAGGAGAGCTATCTGTTGGAAGTTTTAAAATCATAGTTTCAATTTTGGTACTTGATATTTCTTCCTGGTTCAGTCTTGGAAGGTTGTACCTTTGTAAGAATTTGTCTGTTTATTCTGGGTTGTGTATTTTTTAAAAAGTAATTTTATGAAATATAGTTGACATAACATATTAATTTCTGATGTACAGCAAAGTTATTCAGCTATACATATCTACATATACACATAGGTTATCACAGAACATAGAATCGATTTCCCTGTGCTGTATGGCAGGTCCCCGTTTATCATCCATACCATGTACAAAAGTGTGCACTTGCCATTCCCGAAGTCCAAATCCATCCTTCCCCCTCGCAACTTTCCCCTTTGGTAACCATACCTTTTTTTTTTTTTTTTTTTTAATGACTGCACCTGGGACATATGGAAGTTCTTGGGCCAGGGATGGAATTTGAGCTGCAGCTGTTACCTATGCTGCAGCTGTGGCAATGCTGAGTCCTTTAACCCACTGTGCCAGGTGGATTCAGACCCACACCTCTGCAGCAACCTGAGCTGCTGTTGTTGGATTCTTAACCCTCTACACCACAGTGGAAATTCCTGTTTCTCTTTTATAAATATGTTCTTTCTTATCTTGTGTGTGTGTGTGGTTTTTTTTTTTTTTTTGCTGCCCCTTAGTGTATGGAGCTTCCGGGCCAGGGATCAGATCCAAGCTGCAGCTGTGAACTAACCTGTGTAGCTGTGGCAATGCCATATCCTTAACCTACCGTGCTGGGGACCAAACCCATGTCCCAGTGCTCACAAGGCACTGCCAATCCTGTTGTGTCACAGTGGGAGCTCCCCTATCGTTTTTTTTTTTTTTTAGGGCCACACCTGTGTCATATGGAAGTTCCCAGGCTAGAGGTCGATTTGGAATTGAAGCTGCTAGTGTATGCCACAGCCATGGCAACACAGGAGCCGAGCTACATCTATGAGCTACACCACAGCTCACGGGAATGCTGAATCCTTAACCCACTGAGCGAGGCTACATCCTCATGGATCCTAATTGGATTCGTTAACTGCTGAGCACAAAAGGAACTCCCATCCCCTATCATTTTTATTAGATTCCACATGTGGTACCATATGGTATTTGTGTTTCTCTGCCTGACTTCACTTAGTATGATAATATCTAGGTCCACCCACGTTGTTGCAAATGGCGTTATTTTATTCTTTTTGGTGGTTGAGTGATATTCCATTGTATGTATCTACCACATACCCTTTATCCACTCCTCTGTTGATGGACATTTAGGTTGCTTCTTTGTCTTAGTTATTGTCAGTAGGGCTGCAGGGAACATTGGGGTGCATGAACCTTTTTGCATTATGATTTTCTCTGGATGTATGCTCAGGAGTGGGATTGCTGGTTCATATGATAGTTTTTTTTTTTAAGTTTTTTGAGGAACCTCCATACTGTTCATGGTTGTACCAATTTACATTCCCACCAACAGTGTAGGAAGTTTCCCTTTTCCCACACCTTCTGCAGCATTTATTGTTTGTAGACTTTTAGATGATGGCCATTCTGACTGGTGTGAGGTGAAAGCTCATTGTAGTTTTTATTTTCATTGCTCTCTCTTCTCTCTTTTTTTATTATGGACTTACCCACATCATATGAAAGTTCTTAGGCCAGGGATTGAATCTAAGCCATAGCTGCAACCTGTGCAGCAGCTGTGGCGATGCCAGATCCTTTAACCCACTGTCCTGGGCTGGGGATCGAAGCCTTGCCTCTGTGGTGACCCTGGCCACTGCAGTTGGATTCTTATCCCACTGTGCCCCAGTAGGAACTCCCTGCATTTCTCTTATAACTAATGATGTTGAACATCTTTTCATCTTTTTATTGGCCATCTGTTTGTCTTCCTTGGATAAATGTCTATTTAGATCTTCTGCCCATTTTTTGATTGGGTTACTTTTTTATTTTTATTTTTTTTTGTTATAAGGCTATATGAGGTGTTTGTACATTTTGGAAATTAATCCCTTGTTGCTTCATTTGCAAAGAAGTTCTCTCACTCATGGGTTGTCTTTTCATTTTGTTTATGGTTTCTTATGCTGTGCAATATCTTTTAAGTTTGATTATTTCTCATTTGTTTTTGTTGTTTTGTCTTTTCTTTGTATGTTACCACAACCCTAGAGTATGGTTCCAGGGACTTTGCTTTGCTCTTGGCTTTATTCTCAGTACCAGGAATAGTGCCTAATACATAGTAGGCATTTAGTAAATATTTAAATTTTTAAAAAAAATTAAAATTGATTTACAGTGTTGTGCCCATTTGTGTACAGCGAAGTGACTCAGTCGTACATTACATGTACATTATTTTACTTACGTTATTTTTCATCATGGTCTTTCCCAGGAGATTAGGTATAGTTCCCTGTGCTATTCAATAGGACATTGTTGTTTATCCATTCTAAATGTAGTAGTTTGGATCTAGTAACTCCAAACTCCCAGTCCATCCCACTCCATCCCCACACCTTGGCAACAAGTCTGTTCTCTTTGTCTGTAAGTCTGTTTCCATTTTATAGATAGGTTCATATGTGCCATATTTTAGATTTCACATATGTGATATCATATGGTATTTGTCCTTCATCCATGTTGCTGCAAATGGCATTATTTTATTCATTTTTATGGCTGAGTAGTTTTAGTCCATTACATATATGTAGTACACATTATTAATACATTCATCTGTCAGTGGACACTTAGATTGTTTCTATGTCTTGACTATTGTTCATAGTGCTACTGTGAACATAGGGATGCATATATCTTTTGGAATTATAGTTTTGTCCAGATATATACCCAGGAGTGGATTTGCTGGATCATATGGTAGTTGTATTTTTAGTTTTCTGAGGAACCTCCATACTTTTATTCCACAGTGGTTGTAACAGCTTACATTCTCATCAGCAGTGTAGGAGGGTTTCCTTTCCTCCATACCCTCTCCAGCATTTGTTTGTTCTTAATATTTTTTTCTTTTTGTGGCAGCACCTGTGGCATATATATGGAATCTCCCAGCCCTAGGGGTTATTTATTTATTTATTTATTTTTATCTTTTTGCCTTATCTAGGGCCGCACCCGCGGCATATGGAGGTTCCCAGGCTAGGGGCCTAACAGGAGCTGTAGCTGCCAGCCTTCGCCACAGCCACAGCAACGCGGGATCCGAGCCGTATCTGCGACCTACACCACAGCTCACGGCAACGCCGGATCCTTAACCCACTGAGCAAGGCCAGGGATTGAACCCACAACCTCATGGTTCCTAGTCGGATTCATTAACCACTAAGCCACAACGGGAACTCCCCCAGCCCTAGGGGTTAAACTGGAGCTGCAGCTGCTGGTCTACGCCATGGCAACACCAGATCCAAGCCACATCTGCGACCTTTGCTGCACCTTGTGGCAATGCCGGATCCTTAATCCACTGATTGAGGCCAGGGATCTCACCAGCGTCCTCACAGACACTGTGTTGGGTTCTTAACCCACTGAGCCACAATGGAAACTCCTCCAGCATTTGTTATTTGTAGACTTATTAATGAGGGCCATTTTGACTGGTGTGAAGTAGTACCTCATTGTCATTTTGATTTGTATTTCTCTAATAATTAGTGATGTTGAGCAACCTTTCGTGTGGCTTGTAGCCATCTGTTTGTCTTCTTTGGAGAAATGTCTTTGTGTTCTGCCTGTTTTTCAATTGTTTTTTTGTTGTTGTTTGTGTGTTTTAGAGATTAAGACCTTGTCGTTTCCATCATTTGCAACTATTTTCTTCTGTTCCATAGGCAGTCCTCTTTCTCCCTCTCCCTCTCTCTCTCTCTCTCTCTCTCTCTCTCGCTCTCGCTCTCGCTCTCTCTCCCTATATATGTATATATATAGTTTCCTTTGCTGTGCAAACGCTTGTAAGTTTGATAGGTCCCATTTGTTGATTTTTGTTTTTATTTCTATTGTCTTGGCAGACTGACCTAAGAAAGCATTTGTAACATTTTTGTGATAGAATATTTTGCCTATGTTCTCTTCTAGGAGTTTGATGGTGTCCTGTCTTACATTTAAGTCTTAAACATTTTGAATTTATTTTTGTGTATGGTGGGATGGTGTGTTCTAACTTCATTGATTTACATGTTTCCGTCCATGTTTCCCAACACCACTTGTGGAAGAGACAGTCCTTTTCCCATTTTATATTCCTGCTGTCTTTGTTGGAGATTAACTGTCTGTAAATTTATGGATTCATTTCTGTGCTCTCCATTCTATTCCTTTGACCTGTATGTACATTTTAGTGCTGAAGTATTGTTTGAAGTCTGGGAGGGGCATGCCTCCTGCTTCCTTTATTTTTTTTTTTTTTCCTTCAGGATTGCTTTACCAATTCTGGGCCTTTTATTGTTCCGTATAAATTGTTCCACATAGAGAAATAGTTGTTCCAGTTCAGTGAAACTGTCATGGGTAATTTGATAGAGATCACAGTGAATCTGTAGTTTGCTTTGGTCAGTATGGCCATTTTAATATTAATTCTTCCAATCCAATAGCATGGGAGATCTTTTAATTTCTTTGAATCCTCTTTAATTTCTTTGAGTAATGTTTTATGTTCTCAGCATGTAAGTGTTTCACATCCTTGGTCAGGTTTATTCCTAGGTATTTAATTTCTTTGCAATTTTAAAAAGTATTTTTAAAATATTCCTTTTCTAGTAATTCATTGTTAATATACAGAAGTACAACCTATTTCTCAATGTTAATCTTGTATCCTGCTACTTTGCTGATTTTGTTGATCAGGTCTAGTTTTTGTGTGGAATCCTTGGGGTTTTCTGTATTTATTTATTTATTTATTTATTTATTTATTTTTGTCTTTTTTTTGCCTTTTTTTTTATGTAGAGGTGCACCCGTGGCATATGGCGGTTCCCAGGCTAAGGGTCTAACAGGAGCTGTAGCCACCGGCCTTCGCCACAGCCACAGCAACGCAGGATCCGAGCCGTGTCTGCAACCTACACCACAGCTCACGGCAATGCCGGATCCTTAACCCACTGAGCAAGGCCAGGGATCAAACCCGCAACCTCATGGTTCTTAGTCGGATTCGTTAACCACTGAGCCACGAAGGGAACTCCAGGGTTTTTTGTATTTAATATCTTGTCATCTGTATAGAGTGACAATTTTACCTCTTTTCTTCAATTTGGATACCTTTTATTTCATTTGTCTGATTGCTTTGTCTAGGACTTCCGATACTATGTTGAATAAAAGTTGTGAGAGTGGGCATCCTTGTCTTCTTCCAGATTTTACCAGGAAGGCTTTCAACTTTTCTCCACTGAGTATCATACTGGCTGTGGATTTGTCATAAGTGGCTTTTATTATGTTAAGATATGTTCCCTCTATACTCACATTGGTAAGAGTTTTTATCATGAATGGATCTTGAATTCTGTCAAATGCTTTTTCTGCGTCTATTGTAATGATCGTGGTTTTTGACTTTTGTTAATATCATATATGACATTGATTGATTTGCATATGTTCAACCATCTTTGTGAAGTTGGGATGAATCCCACTTGGCCATGGTATATGATCTTTTTATGTGTTATTGGATTCAGTTGGCTAACGTTTTGTTGAGAATTTTTGCATCTGTTTTCATCAAAGATACTGGCCTATAATTTCCTTTTTTGGTAATATCTTTTTCTGGCTTAGGTATTAGGGTGATGGTGGCTTCATAGAAGGTCTTTGGGAATGTTCCTACCTCTTCAGTCTTTTAGAAAAGTTTAAGAAGGATGGGTATAAGTTCTTTGTGTTTGGTAGAATTCGCCTGTGAAGCCATCTGGTTCTGGACTTCAGTTTGTAGGGAGTGTACATATTCGATTTCATTGCTAATGATGGGTCTGTTCAAATGATCTATTTGATCTTGATTCAGTTTTGGGCTGTATGTCTCTAGAAAGTTGTCCATTTCTTCTAGGTTGTGAAATTTATTGGCATATAATTGTTCATAGTATTTATGATTTTTTTTAGTGTTTCTGCAGTATCTGTTGAGATTTCTCTTTTTTCGTTTCTTATTTTGTTTATTTGGGTTCTCTCTTCTTGATGAGTCTGGCCAGATATTTGTTAATTTTGTTTATTAACCTTTCAACGAACCTCTCTTGGTTTTTATTATTTTTGTTATTATATGTCTTGGTTGTGCGTCTGTTTGGGTTCAACTTGTTTGGGACCCCCTGTGCTTCCTGTATCTTGATATCAGTATCCTTTAGGTTTGGGTAATTTTCGGCCATAATTTCTTCAAATATATTTTCAGTCCCCTTTGCTTTTTCTTCTTCCAGAATCCCTGTTATGCATAGATTGGCTTGATTTATATTATCCCATAAGTCTCTTTTATTGCTTTCATGTCTTTTCATTTGATTTTCTGTCTGCTGTCCTCGTTGGGTGATTTCCATTATACTGTCTTCAAATCACTTATTCTTTCCTCTGCATTATTCATTCTGCTCTTCAGTGCCTTTAACTCAACTTGTGTCTTTCCAAATGAATTTTCTTATTTTTCTTCCCTTTTCTTTATAGTTTCTAGTTCCTTTCTAAAATAATCTGCATTACTGTTCATATCTGCTCTTAATTCCTTCAATATTTACTTTACCTTCTGTTCGAACTTGATGTCTTTTAGACTGCAGAGGTCTATTTCATTGCTTTTTTAGGGAAACTATTCTGTTACTTTAAGGGGAATGGTTCCTGAACTTCTTCATTTTGCTTTTATTTTTCTTATTCTGTGAGTATAGGGAAAACTTATGTGAATTGTAATCTTGGAGGGATATTTATATGGGAGCATGGCCCTGTGTGGTTTGTGAGGGTTTACTGTTTTTTTTTTTTTTTTTTCTTTTGGCATGAAGGCTGCTTTTGTTTTGGTGCTTGCTGTCTCTTTCTGCTATCCCCTTGACAGGGGGGTGTGCCGATGTACAGCCTGTGCATTCTTCCAGGGAGATGGAGGCAGTGGGTTGGGCCTGTAGCCAGTGCCTGTTTTCTGGGCCCTTGACAGTGGTGTGGAGCCACAGGGAGGTGGCGCAGGATAGTCCTGGTTGCAGGGTCCTGGGAAATGGCACTGACCCTCAGGGCATTGTAGGCAGCGCCCAGAGCTTTTGTCAGTGGCAACAGCAGGGCAAATGTATTCCCAGGGTAGTGAGAGCAACGGTGGCACTCATTTACAGTGCCCTCCTCTGTGGTGACCCCTGAGGTGCCTGGGGCACAGGTGGTGCCTCTTCACAGACTCTTAGTGTGGAGGGCCATGCCTGTCACTGGAGTCTGAGATGGTTGTTGCAGTTTGCCACCACTGCCCATAGGTACGCCATCACCCCAGAGCCTGCTTGTGCATAGAGAAAGTTATTTCTATGGTGGTCCCATTTCTCCTCCTCTCACCCTCCCCACTGCTTCTCCTTCAGGCCCAGGCCTCCTCTCACGCTTCCTTGGCTCTGATGATTCCCTTCCCAGCCCATGGTTCACCACTCTCCAGCCCCTCAGGTTGTCTCACACAGCCAACCATAGTCCTCTCTCCAGAACTGACCTCCGAAGCCTGAGTCTCAGTGCCCAGCCCCTGGCCGAGTGTCTCAGGCTATGATGTCTGGGGGTGGTGGTACAAATAGTCAGGGTGGTGCTCTCTCTTATTTGCCCTCCTCAGTCTGGCTGCTGCACTTTTCTCCGAGGCTTTGAGGTTGTTTCTCCATCCCAGCTGATCTCCCTGTCAGTTAGGTGGCCTCCCAGAGTGCTGATTCCTTTCCTGTTCCACAGGTCCCTCTCAGGAGTGCTGGGCCCATCCTGATTCCTTTTTTTTCTCTTTTTTTCCCCCCTTTTGTTCCACCCATTTATGTGGAGGGTTTCTTGTCCTTTTTGGAGGTTTAAAGTATTCTGTCAGTGTTCAATAGATGTTCTTTGCCAGTCGTTCTACATGTGGATGGTTTTCTTGGGCGTGTTTGTGGGAGAAGGTGAGCGTCATGTCTTTCTCTCCACCATCTTGATCCCACCCTCTTTTCTAGTTTTTAATCTTTATTTCTTTTCTTTATTATCTTTCCTTCTGCTGAGTTTGTTTTGTTTGCTCTTTTCTAATTCTTTTAAACCTAAAAAGAATTGTTGGTTAGGTTGTTTGAGAAATTTCGTGTTTCTTTTCTTTCTTTCTTTTTTTTTCTTTGTCTTTTCTAGGGCCATATCTGCAGCATATGGAGGTTCCCAGGCTAGGGGTCTAATCGGAGCTGTAGCTGTTGGCCAATGCCACAGCCACAGCAGTGCGGGATCCGAGCCACGTCTGGAACCTACACCACAGCTCACGGCAACGTCGGATCCTTAACCCACTGAGCGATGCCAGGGATCGAACCCACAACCTCATGGTTCCTAGTCAGATTCGTTAACTACTGCGCCATGGCAGGAACTCCAAGAAGTTTCTTGTTTCTTAAAGAATGCCTGTGTTGCTATGAACTTCTAAAAACTGCTTTTGCCACATCCCATAGATCTTGTATGACTGTGTTTTCATTGTCATTTGCCTCAAAATATTTTCAGATTTCTTCTTTGACTCAAGTGTTGACACCCCCTTTTTCTTTAAGTGACATGTTATTTGGTCTCATTTAATTGTTTTTATTTCTCCTTTTTCTGTGGTTGATTTTTTTTGTCTTTTTGCCTTTTTTCTAGGGCTGCACTCACGGCATATGGAGGTTCCCAGGCTAGGGGTCTGATCGGAGCTGTAGCCACTGGCCTACGCCAGAGCCACAGCAATGCCAGATCAGAGCTACGTCTGCAACCTACACCACAGCTCACGGCAACGTTGGATCCTTAACCCACTGAGCAAGACCAGGGATCGAACCTGCAACCTCATGGTTCCCAGTCAGATTCATTAACCACTGAGCCATGATGGGAACTCCTGTGGTTGATTTCTGGTATCATGCTGTTGTGGGCAGAAAAGATGATTGAAATAATTTCTATGCTCTTAAATTTGTTGAAGTTTGTTTTGTGCCCTAGTATCTGGTCAGTCCTAGAGAATGTTCCGTGTACACTTGAGAAGAATATGTATTCCTTTTTTTTGGATGTAATGTCCTAAGATATCAATCAAGTCAAAGTGTTTTATTGTATCATTTAAGATCTCTGTTACCATATTGATTTTCTGTCTCAAAGATCTATGCATTGGAGTGAGTGGGGTGTTAAAAAATACCATTATTGTATTACCATCAACTTTTCCCTTTTTGTCTGTTAGTATTTGTTTTATCTGAGTGTTACTGTATTGTGCAATATATGTTGATGCGTGTAATATCCTCTTGTTTTGATCCATCATTATATAGTGTCTTTTATCTTTTTTTTTTAATAAAAATGTCTATTTGAAATGATAGGGGAGTTCCCGTCGTGGCTCAGTGGTTTACGAATCTGACTGGGAATCATGAGGTTGTGGGTTCGATCCCTGGCCTCGCTCAGTGGGTTAAGGATCTGGCATTGCCATGAGCTGTGGTGTAGGTCACAGACGCAGCTCGGATCCCACATTGCTGTGGCTGTGGTGTAGGCCAGCAGCTACAGCTCTGATTGGAACCCTAGCCTGGGAACCTCCATATGCCATGAGTGTGGCCCTAGAAAAGGCAAAAAGACAAAAAAAAAAAAAAAGATAGGTTTATCTATGGAGAAATTTCAAGAGAGTCATCAAATATATTGGAGTAAGCGAAAGAGTTGCAAAATTATTGGAATCAACCTAGCATTCCCATAACCAGTCACCCAATTTTAAAGTATAGTGGATGGAGTTCCCGTCATGGCACAGTGGTTAACGAATCTGACTAGGAACCATGGGGTTGTGGGTTCGATCCCTGGCCTTGCTCAGTGGGTTAAGGATCCAGTGTGGCTGTGAGCTGTGGTGTAGGTCGCAGACGCAGCTCGGATTCCGTGTTGCTGTGGCTGCGGCGTAGGCCGGCAGCTACAGCTCCAATTCGACCCCTAGCCTGGGAACCTCCATATGCTGCGGGTGCGGCCATAAAAGGAAAAAAAAATTATAGTGGAAAAATATGCCATTCATATTTATATCAGAAGTGTGCACTATCTGGGAATACGTGTGATAAAATAGGTGCAAGAAAATTACAGAACTGGATTTAAGGACATAAAAGGCCTAGCTAAGTGAGGAAATATATAACTTTTATAAATTACAAACCTCAAAATTAATGCATAAATTAACCTATGCATTTAGTTATTTTTAATAAATCCTGAGTTAACCTATGCATTTATTTATTTTTCTCTTTTTAAATGAGAGTTGCAACATTTATTTCAGGTTCTCCCTCTCCTTTTTTTTTTTTGGAATTTTTATTTTTATTTTTTTTGCCGTACAGTATGTGGAAGTTCCTGGGCCAGGGATTGAACCTATGCCACACAGCAGCAACCAGAACCACAGTGGTGAGAATGCAGGGGCCTTAACCTACTATGCCTTCAGAGAATTCTCTATTTTTCTTTTTTGAAGGCTGCACCTGCAGCATATGGAAGTTCTTAGACTAGGGGTAGAATCATAGCTGCAGCTGCAGTCCTATACCACAACCACAGCAATGCTGTATCTGAGTTGCATCTGTAACCCACACCACAGCTTGTAGCAATACTGGATCCTTAACCCACAGAGTGAGGCCAGGGATTGAACCCACATCCTCATGGGGACTATGTTAGGTTCTTGGGTGCTGAGCTGCAATGAGAATCTTATTTTTAAAAAAATTTTACTGGAATATAGTTGACTTACAAAACTGTGTTAATTTCAGGCGTACAGCAAAGCAAATCAATTATACATACACATCCATTCCCTTTTCAGATTCTTTTTTCATATAAGTTACCATACTATACCAAGTAAATTTCCCTGTGCTATATAGTAGGTCCCTGTTACCCATCTAGTCTATATATAGTAGTGTATATATGTCAGTCCCAACTCCCTAATTGATCCCTCCCCCTCTGCCAACTTCAAATCAAGTTTGGATTTGAAATCTTTGAGTCTGTTTCTGTTTTGTAAATTCTGTTGTAACATTTCTTTTCTTTCCTTTGTGTCTTTTCAGGGTCACACCCGCGGCATATGGAGGTTCCCAGGCTAGGGGTCTAATCAGAGCTGTAGCCGCTGGCCAGTGCCACAGCCACAGCAACATGGGATCCGAGCTGCGACTGTGACCTACACCACAGCTCACGGCAACACCATATCCTTAACCCACTGAGCAATGCCAGGGATCGAACCTGCAACCTCATAGTTCCTAGCTGGATTTGTTAACCATTGTGCCACGAAGGGAACTCCTCTGTTGTAACATTTCTATTAGATTCCACATATTAGTGATCTCATGATATTTGGCTTTCTCTGTCTGATGTACTTCATTTAGTGTAATTTCTAGATTCATCCATGTTGCTGCAAATGGCATTATTTCATGCTCTTTTATGGCTGAGTAATATTCCATTGTATATGTACCCATCTTTATTCAGTCCTCTGTTGATAGACATTTAGGTTGTTTCCATGTGTTTGCTATTGTAAGGAGTGCTGCAGTGAACACCGAGGTGCATGTATCTTTTCGAATTATGGTTTTCTCCAGATTAGATGCCCAGTTGTGGGGTTGATGGATCATATGGTAATTCTCTGTTTAGTTTTTTAAGAATCCTCCATACTGCAGTTCCAGTTGTGATGCAGCAGAAATGAATCTGATTAATATCTATGAAGATGTGGGTTCGATCCCTGGCCTTGCTCAGTGGGTTAGGGATCCAGCATTGCTTTGAGCTGTGGTATAGGTCTCAGGTGTGGCTTGGATCCCCTGTTGCTGTGGTTCTGGTGTAGGCCAGCAACTGTAGCTCTGATTCGACCCCTAGCCTGGGAACTTCCATATGCTGCGTGTGCGGCCCTAAAAAGTGCAAAAAAAAAAAAAAGGGAGTCTTCCATACTATTCTCTATAGGGGTTGCACCAGCTTATATTCTCTCCAGAATAAGGGAGAGAATATATTGGAGGGTTCCCTTTTCTCCACACCCTCTCCAACATGTATTATTGGTAGATTTTTCCCCATTTTTAAAGTTTTATTGAAGTATAGTTGATTTGCATTGTTGTGATAATTTTTACTGTATAACAAAATTATACATACACACATCCATTCGTTTTCATATTCTTTCCCCACGTAGATTATCACAGAATATTGGGTAGAGTTTCCTGTGCTATACAGCAGGTCCCCATTGGATAGTCATTTCATATACTGCAGTGTACACAGGCCAGTCCCAAAGCCCCATCCATCCCTCCCTCAGCCTCTCCCCTTTGGTAACCATAAGTTTGTTTTCAAGGTCTGTGAGTCCGTTTCTGTTCTGCAGATAAGTTCGTTTGTATCTCGTCCCTTTTTTTATATTCCACATATAAGTGCTATCGTATGATATCTGTCTTTCACTGTCTAACTTCACTTAGTGTGATAATCTCTAGGTCCATCATGTTGCTGCAAATGGTATTATTTCATTCTTTTTTTATGGCTGAGTAATATTCTATTGTATACATGTACCACATCTTACATCTTCTCTATTCATTCCTCTGTGAGTCAACATTTAGGTTGCTTCCATGTCTTTGCTGTTGTAAAGAGTGCTGCAGTGAACACTGGGGTGCATGTATCTTTCTTCTTCAGGTTACAGGTACTGGACATTTTTTTTTTTTTTTGTCTTTTGTCTTTCTGGGGCCACACCTGTGGCATATGGAGGTTCCCAGTCTACGGGTTGAATCGGACCTGTAGCCGCAAGCCTACGCCAGAGCCACAACAATGTGGGATCATAGCTCACGGCAATGCTGGATCCTTAACCCTGAGTGGGGCCATGGGTTGAACCTGCAACCTCATGGATACTGGTTGGGTTCGTTAACCACTAAGCCATGACGGGAACTCCTAGACATTTTTAGACAGGTCTACTGTGATCACATTCTGAAGTTCTAATTAATGCCAGTTTCATAATAGAAGAACTCAGAAGAAGGCTGGAGTGGAGCAATTCTTATACTGCATTTTTCAGTAATCCCCTCTTACAAAGGGAATGACAGTAATAAGCAGTCATTCTGTTTTCTTCAGTACTTGGATATGTGAAAGGAGGAGCTCAGGGAAACTTATTGGTGTCCACAGAGTTCTTTGTGTCCCATGACAGCTGCTTCTATCAAATTTAATTCCTCAGAGAAACAGGACAAAAGCATTGTCAATGGGAAGACTTAATAAGTCCTTCTAAGAAAGAAATGGAAAATTATTTGAGCCAAGTTGAGGATTATAACCTGGGATTAGCCTCTCAGAAAGCTCTGAGAACTATGCATGTATCTTTTTGAATTATGGTTTTCTCCAGATAGATGCCCAGGAGTGGGATTTCTGGATCATATGGTAGTTCTATTTTTATTTTTATGAGGGACTACCATAAAGTTTTCTGAACTGGTTGTGTACCAGTTTACACTCCCACCAACAGTGAAGGAGGGATCCCTTTTCTCCACACCCTCTCCAGCATTTACTGTTTGCAGACTTTTGATGATGGCCACTCTTATGGTGTGAGGTGGTACATTATGGTTGTTTTTATTTATACTTCTCAAATAATTGGCCATGTTGAGCATCTTTTCGTGTGATTTTTGGCCATCCATATGTCTTCTTTGTAGAAATGTCTGTTTAAAACTTCTTCCCATTTTTTGATTGAGTTTTTTTTTTTTTATATTGAGCTGCATGAGTTATTTGCATATTTTGGAGATGAATCCCTTGTCAGTCACTTTATTTGCAAAGATTTTCTCTTATTCTTTAGGTCGTCCTTCATTTTGTTTATAGTTTACTTTGCTGTACAAAAACTATTAAGTTTAATCAGGTCCTATTGGTTTATTTTTGTTTTTATTTTCAGTAGTCTAGGAGATGAATCAAACAAGAGAGGGCTGTGATTTACATCAAAGAGTGTTCTATGTCTTCCTCTAGGAGTTTTATAGTATTTCGCTTTACATTTAGGTCTTTAATCCATTTTGAGTTTATTTTTGTGTATGGTGTTAGAGAGTGTTCTAATTTCATTCTTTTACATGTAGCTGTCCAGTTTTCCCAGCACCACTTATTGAAGAGACTATTTCTTCTCCATTGTATATTCTTGCCTCTTTTGTTTTAGATTAATCGATCATAAGTGGTAGCTTTATTTCTTGGCATTCTGTCCTTCTCCACTCATCTATGTGTCTGTTTTTGTGGCATTCATTCATCCATTTTGTATAGTCTGAAGTCAGGGAGCCTGATTCTTGTAGCTCCATTTTTTTTCACTGCCATTTTATTGTTTATTATTTTTTAATTCAATAAATTTTATCATATTTATAGTTGTACAACCACCATCACGACATAATTTTAGAACATGTCCATCCCAAACTCCCAGTCTATCCATCCCCCCCTTTTTGTACCCTTTGGTAACCGTAAGTTTTTCAAAGTCTGTGAGTCTGTTTCTGTTCTATAAATAAATTCTTTGTAACCTTTTTTTATTATTTATTTGCTTTTTTTTTTATTAGGGCCACACCTGTGGCATATGGAAGTTCCAGGGCTAGAGGTTAAATCAGAGCTGCAGCTACTGGCCTATGCCACAGCCACAGCATTGAGGGATCCAAGCCATGTCTGTGACCTACACCACGCTCACGACAACTTTGGATCCTTAACCCACTGAGAGAGGCCAGGGATTGAACACGCATCCTCAAGGATACTAGTCAGGTTCGTTTCCACTGAGCCACAATGGGAAGTTCCATTTGTATTCTTCTTTTAGATTCCACATGTAAGTGGTAGCGTGTGATGTTTGTCTCTTACTCTCTGATTAACTTCACTTAGCATGATAATTTCTAGGTCCATCCATGTTGCTATAAATGTTATTTCTTTCCTTTTAATGGCTGAGTAATATTCCATTGTGTATATATGTACCACATCTTCTTTATCCACTCCTCTTGTCGATGGACATTTAGATTGGTTCCATGACTTGGCTATTGCATAGAGTGCTGCAATGAACACTGGAGTACATGTGTCTTTTCGAGTCACAGTTTTTTCTGGATAGATGCCCAGAAGTGGGGTTACTGGGTCAAATGGTAATTCTATTTTTAGTTTCGTAAGGAATCTCCATACTCTTTGCCAAAGTGGTTTAACCAATTTACATTCCCAAAAACAGTGTAATAGGGTTCTTTTTCTCCACACGCTCTCCAGCACTTATTGTTTGTAGACTTTTTTTTTTTTTTTAGGGCTGCACCTGTGACATATGGAGGTTCCCAGGCTAGGGATCGGATCAGAGCTGCAGCTGCTGGCCTACACCACAGCCACAGCAACACAGGATCCAAGCTGCATTTGCAACCTACACCACAGCTCACGGCAATGCCGGATCCTTAACCCACTGAGCCAGGCTAGGGATCGAACCCACAACCTCGTGGTTCCTAGTCGGATTCGTTAACACTGAGCCATGATGGGAACTCCTGTTTGTAGACTTTTTGATGATGGCCATTCTGGCCTGTATAAGGTGATACCTCATAGTAGTTTTGATTTGCATTTCTCTAATAAGTAATGTTGAACATCTTTTCATTTGTTTTTTGGCCATCTGTATGTCTTCTTTGGAGAATTGTCTGTTTAGAACTTCTGCCCGTTTTTTTGATGGGATCGTTTGTTTTTTTGGTATTGAGCTGTAGTAGGTGTTTGTAAATTTTGGAGATTAATCCCTTGTAAGTCAATTCATTTGCAAATATTTTCTCCCATTCTGTGGTTGTCTTTTCATTTTGTTTAGGGTTTGCTTTGCTGTGCAGAAACTTTTAAGTTTAATTAATTCCTATTTGTTTATTTTTCTTTTTATCGTCATTACTCTGACAGGTGGATCTGAGAAGATGTTGCTGTCATTTATGTCAGAGAGTGTTTGGCCTATGTTTTCCTCTAAGAGTTTTATAGTATCTGGTCTTATATCTAGATCTTTAATCCATTTTGAGTTTAGTTTTGTGTATAGGAAGTGTTAGGAAGTGTTCTAATTCCATTTTTTAAGAGGCTGTCTTTTCTCCACTGTACATTCTTCCCTCCTTTGTCATAGATTAGTTGACTGTAGGTGTGTGGGTTTAATTCTGGGCTTTCTGTCCTGTTCCACTGAGCTATACTTCTGTCTTTGTGCCAGTACCATATGGTTTTGATGACTGTAGCTTTGTAGTATAGTCTGAAGTCAGGGAGTGTGACTTCAGCTCCATTTTTCTTTTTCAGGATTTCTTTGGCTATTCTGGGTCTTCTGTGCTTCCAAACAAACTTTACAATATTTTGTTCTAATCCTGTGAAAAATGTCCTTGGTAATTTGATAGGGATTGCACTGAATGTGTAGATTGCCTTGGGTAGTATAGTCATTTTGATAATATTGACTCTTTAAATCCAAGAGCATGATATGTCTTTCCATCTGTTCATGTCATCCTTGATTTCTTTCATCAGAGTCTTATAGTTTTCAGAGTACAGGTCTTTTGTCTCTTTAGGTAGGTTTATTCCTTAGTATTTGATTCTTTTTGATGCAATGGTAAACGGGATTGCTTCCCTAATTTCTCTTTCTACTCTTTCATTGTTAGTATATAGAAATGCATTTGATTTCTGTATATTAATTTTGTATGCTGCAACTTTGCCAAATTCATTGATGAGCTCTAACAGTTTTCTGATAGAGTCTTTAGGATTCTCTAGGTATAGTATCATGTCACCTGCAAATAGTGATAGTTTTACTTCTTCCTTTCCAATTTAGATTCCTTTTATTTCTTTTACTTCTCTGATTGCTGTGGCTAGGGCTTCCAAACTATGTTGACTAGTAGTGGCAAGGGTGGACATCCCTGTCTTGTTCCTGATCACAGAGGGCATTCTTTCAGCTTTTCAGCATTGAGAATATGTGGACTCTAGATTTGTCATAGATGGCCTTTATTATGTTGAGGTAGATTCCCCCTATGCCCACTTCATGAAGGATTTTTATCAGATTTGCGGATATTGAAGAATCCTTGCATCCCTGGGATAAATCCCACTTGATTGTGATGTACAATCCTTTTAATGTATGGTTGGATTCAGTTGGCAAGTATTTTGTTGAGGATTTTTGCATCTATGTTTATCAGTGAAATTGGCTTGTAATTTTCTTTTTTAGTGATACCTTTGTCTGGTTTTGGTATCAGGGTGATGGTTGCCTCATAGAATGAGTTTGTGAGTGTCCTTTCCTCTGCAGTTTTTTGGAATAGTTTCAGAAGGATAGGTGTTAGCTCTCCTCTAAATGTTTGATAGGGAGTTCCCGTCGTGGCTCAAAGGTTAACGAATCCGACTAGGAACCATGAGGTTGTGGGTTCAATCCCTGGCCTTGCTCAGTGGGTTAAGGATCCGGCGTTGCCGTGAGCTGTGGAGGTTGCAGATGCGGCTCGGATCCTGCATTGCTGTGGCTAGCGGCTACAGCTCTGATTTGACCCCTAGCCCGGGACTCTCCATATGCCAGTAATACAATACGGCCCTAGAAAGGCAAAAAGACAAAAGAAAAAAAAAAGTTTGATAGAATTAGCCTGTGAAGCCATCTGGTCCTGGATTTTTGTTTGTTGGAAGTTTTTTCATCAGTTTCAATTTCAGAACTTGTGATTGGTCTATTCATCTTTTTTATTTCATCTTGGTTTTAGTCTTGGAAGATGGTACGTTTCTAAGCATTTGTCTATTTCTTCTAGGTTTTCCGTTTTATTGGTGTATAGTTGCATATAGTGATCCTTTGTATTTCTCTGATGTCTGTTGTTACTTCTCCTTTTTCCTTTCTAATTTTATTGATTTGTGTCCTCTCGTTTTTTCTTGGTAAGTCTGGCTAAGGGTTTATCAATTTTGTTGATCTTTTCCAAGAACCAGCTTTTAGTTTCATTGATCTTTTCTATGGTTTTCTTCATTTCTATTTCATTGATTTCTGCTCTGATCTTTATGATTTCTTTTCTTCTACTAACTTTAGGTCTTGTCTGTTCTTCCCTCTCTAGTTGCTTTAGATGTAAAGTCAGGTTGTTTATTTGAGCTTTTTCTTGTTTCCTGAGGTAGGCTTGTATTGCTATAAACTTTCCTCTCAGAACTGCTTTTGCTGTATCCCAGAGGTTTTGGGGTGTCGTGTCTTTGTTGTCATTTGTTTCTAGGTATTGTTTTAATTTCCTCTTTGATTTCTTCAGTGATCCATTGGTTGTTTAGTAGCATGTTGTTTAGTCTCCACGTGTTTGTATTTTTTGCCATTTTTTTCTTGTTGATTTCCAGTCATATAGCATTGTGGTCAGAGAAGATGCTTGATATGATTTCAATTTTCTTAAAGTTACTGAGGCTTGATTTGTGGCCCAGGATGTGATCAGTCTTAGAGAATGTTCTGTGTGCACTTGAGAAGAATGTGTATTCTGTTGCTTTTGGATGGAATGTCCTATAAATACCTATTACGTCCATCTGATCTAATGCTTCATTCAGTGCCTGTGTTTCCTTATTGATTTTCTGTCTGGATGACCTGTCCATTGATGTAAGTGGGGTGTTAAAGTCCCCCACTGTGATGGTGTTCTTGTTGATTTCTCCTTTTAAGGTTGTTAGCAGTTGCCTTATATATTGTGGTGATCCTATGTTGGGTGCATAGATATTTAAAATTATTATATCTTCTTCTTGGATTGATCCTTTGATCGTTATGTAGTGCCCTTCCTTGTCTCTTAAAATGTTCTTCATTTTAAGATCTATTTTGTCTGATATGAGTATTGCTACTCCAGCTTTCTTTTGATTCCCGTTTGCATGTAATATTTTCTTCCACCCTCTCACTTTCAATTTGTATGTGTCTCTAGAAGTGAAGTGGTTCTCTTGAAGACAACATATATATGACTCTTGTTTTTGTATCCATTCAGCTAGTCTATGTCTTTTGGTTGGGGCATTCAGTCCATTAACATTTAAGGTAATTATTGATATGTATGTTCTTATTGTCATTTTATTAACTGTTTTGGATTTCTGTTGCTCTTTTTCTTTCCTTATTGTCATATTTCTTTGCTCAGTGTTTCCTGTAAATTATCAATCTTTGCCTCCAGTTTATTTTCTTTTTCATTTTTTTTTTGTCTTTTTGCCTTTTTATGTAGAGCCGCACCCACGGCATATGGAGGTTCCCAGGCTAGGGGTCTAACAGGAGCTATAGCTGCCGGCCTTCGCCACAGCCACAGCAACGCAGGATCCGAGCCGCGTCTGCAACCTTCACCGCAGCTCATGGCAATGCCGGATCCTTAATCCACTGAGCAAGGCCAGGGATCGAACCCGCAACCTCATGGTTCTTAGTCAGATTCGATAACCACTGATCCACGAAGGGAACTCCTCCTCCAGTTTATTTTCAATGTCTTGCTTGCATCATCTTCAGCATCAACAGTCTAAAGTCTTTTTCTGGGAGGCTGATAATCTCCTCATCATTGAGCTGTTTTTCTGGGCTTTTCTCTTTCTCCCTTATCTGAGTTATAGTTTTCTGTCTTTCATTTTTATAGGTTTTTGGTGTGGTGACCTTTTTGCCAACAGTAGAGTTGTAGCCTCTCTTAGTTCTGGTGATTGGCTCCCCTGTGGCTAAAGTTAGTGTGGAGGGGGCTTGCTGTAGGCTTCCTGATGGGAGGGCTGATGCCTGTCCTCTGATAGATGGGGTTGATTCCTCTCCCTCTGATGGGTGGGGC
>PVHT021183634.1:33447321-33532284 GCA_004024745.2 Catagonus wagneri | reverse complement strand
CTGTCTTTCATTTTTATAGGTTTTTGGTGTGGTGACCTTTTTGCCAACAGTAGAGTTGTAGCCTCTCTTAGTTCTGGTGATTGGCTCCCCTGTGGCTAAAGTTAGTGTGGAGGGGGCTTGCTGTAGGCTTCCTGATGGGAGGGCTGATGCCTGTCCTCTGATAGATGGGGTTGATTCCTCTCCCTCTGATGGGTGGGGCTTTGTCTCTGGGTGAGCTTAGAGGCTGGCTGTATGCCTGAGGGGTCTTTAGGCAGCCTGTTTACTGATGGGTGGGGCTGTGGTCCCATGTGGATTATCATTTGACCTGGGGCTTCTCAGCACTGATGGGAGGGACCAGATTTTCCCATAAATGGCCACGTCCAGAGAAATGCAGGCTGATGAATGGTCCCGAGAGCTTTGCCTCCAATGCCCTTGCCCCACAACAAGCCACAGTCACCCCTGTTTTCCCAGGAGATCCTCCAAGAATTGCAGTCAGGTTCTACCTGGATTCCTGTGGAGACTTTGCTTTGCCTTGGGACCCAGTGCACGTGAAAGTCTGTGTGTGTCTTTCAAGAATGGGGTCTCCGTTTCCCCTAGACCCATGGAGCTCCTGCACACAAGCCCCACTGGCCTTCAATGCCAAATGCTCCGGGGGCTCTTTTTTCCAGTGCCAGATCCCCAGGAGTGGGGATTTGACGTGAGTCTCAATATTCTCAGTCCTGTAGGTGAATCTCTGTGATACAGTTACTTTTCAGTCTGTGGTGCTTCCCACCCGGGAGGTATGGGGTTGCTTCTATTGTGTAATCGCCCCTCCTGCCTCTTGATGTGGTCTCCTCTTTGTCTTCTGGAGTAGAATATCTTTTTGAACGTTTCCAGTCCATTTGGTTGAAGGTTGCTCGGCATTTGGTTGTAATTTTGTTGTTTTTATGAGAGAAGTTGAGCTCCAGTCCTTCTATTCCGCCATCTTAATCCCGTTCTCCATAATGTTTTCAATAGTGGTTGCATCAGTTTTCATTCCCACTATCAGTGTAGTATTTCCTTTTCTCCATACCCTCTCCAGTATTTATTATTTGTAGTCTTTTTGATCCTGGCTGGTTCTTAGCAGTTTTGGTTTGCATTTCTCTAATAGGTAGTGATGTTGAGCATCTTTCCATGTTTTTTGGTCATATGTATGTCTTCTTTGGAGAAATGTCCTTTTAGATCTTCTGCCCATTTTTTGATGGGATCATTTGTGTTTTTGATGTTGCACTGCAAGAGGTGTTTATATATTTTGGAGATTAATCCCTTGTCAGTCACTTTATTTGCACTATTTTCTCCCATTCTGTGAGCTGTCTTTTGTGTTTATTTAGGGTGTCCTTTGCTGTGCAAAAACTTTTAAGTTTAATTAGATACTATTTGTTTATTTTCATTTTTATTGTCATTACTCTGGGAGATGAATCTGTGAAGATATTGCTGTTGTTTATATCAGAGTGTGTTTGGCCTATGTTTTCCTTTAAGAGTTTTATAGTATCCATTTTTCTATTTAGGTTTTTAATCCATTTTGAGTTTACTTTTGTGTGTGGTGTTAGAGTGTTCTAATTTCAGTCTTTTACATGTAGCTGTCCAGTTTTCCCAGCACCACTTATTGAAGAGACTGCCTTTCTCCACTGTATATTCTTACCTCCTTTATCATAGGTTAGTTAAGCTTAGGGATTTGGGTGTATTTCTGGACTTTCTATCTTGTCGCACTTACCTAATTTCTATTCTTGTGCCAGTACCATACTGTTCCGGTGACTGTAGCTTTGAAGTATAGTCTGAAGCCAGGGAGCCTAATTCCTCCAGCTCCATTTTTCTTTCTCAGGATTGCTTTGGCTATTCCAGGTCCTTTGTGTTTCCAAAGAAATTTTAAAATATTTTGTTCTAATTCTGTGAAAAATGCCATTGGTAATTTGATAGGGATTGCATCGAATCTTAGATTGACCTAGGCATTACAATCATTTTTATAATGATTTTTCTTTTTTCCATTATAGCTGGTTTACAGTGTTCTGTCAATTTTTCTACTGTACAGCAAGGCGACCGAGTTAAAGATACATTATACATTCTTTTTTTAAACAGTATCATGCTCCATCATAAGTGACTAGATAGTTCCCAGTGCTATACAGCAGGATCTCATTGCTTATTGTAATCATTTTGACAACATTGATTCTTCCAATCCAAGAGCATGGTATATTTTTCCATCTGTTTCTGTCAAATTTGATTTCTTCCATCAGTGTCTTATAGTTTTCAGAGTATAGGTTTTTTGTCTCTTTAGGTATGTTCATTCCTAGGTATTTTATCCTTTTTGATGTCATGGTAAACTAGATCTTTTCCCTAATTTATCTCTTTTTTTGTTTTTGTCTTTTGTCTTTTTAGGGCCACAGCTTCCAACTGATAGAATGTGTTTGAGTCTATAAGACTAAAAGGGCTTCTAGATCTTCTTGTTCTCTTTCTCAGCCTTTTATGATTTTGGTATCTTTTTTACATCTTTATGTTCATCCTTTGTAGTTCTTTGTTTTTATCATTGCTTTCATAGATAGGTTTTTTTCTTTTTGATCTTGTATACTGTAATTACTTTCCAGTTGTGATTTCTGCCATTCTCTATGTTCTTACTACTTTTCTATTTATAGGAGACTTTTCAGTATTTCTTTTTGAAAGGGTTTAGTATTGCTGTATTCCTTTTTTTTTTGTCTTTTTAGGGCTGTACCCATGGCATATGGAGGTTCCCAGTTTGGGGGTTGAATTGGAGCTATAGCCGCCAGCCTGTGCCATGGCCACAGCAATGCCAAATCTGAGCTACGTCTGTGACCTACACAACAGCTCATGGCAATGCCAGATCCTTAAGCCACTGAGCAAGGCCAGAGATTGAACCTTGCATACTCATGGATACTAGTCGGGTTCCTTAACTACTGAGTCACAAAGAGAACTCTGCTGTATTCTTTTTTATCTTTTATTTGTCTGAGAAATTCTTTATTTCTTCTATTTTAAATGATAATCTCGCTGGATGGAGTATTCTAGGTTGCAGGTTTTTCTGTTTTAGAACTTTGAATATATCTTGCCTCTCTGGCCTTTAGCGTTCTTATTGAGAAATCAGCTAAATACCTTTTGAGGGTTCCCTTATAATTAACTCTTTGTTTTACTCTTGCGGCCTTTAGAATCCTTTCTTTTTGGAGTTCCCGTTGTGGCTCAGTGGAAACAAATCCAGCTAGGAACCATGAGGTTGCAGGTTCAATCCCTGGCCTCGCTCACTGGGTTAAGGATCTGGTGTTGCCGTGAGCTGTGGTGTAGGTCACAGATACGGCTTGGATCCCACATTGCTGTGGCTGTGGCATAAGCCGGCAGCTGTGGCTCCAATTAGATCCTTTGCCTGGGAACCTCCACATGCTGTGGGTGCGGCCCTAAAACGACAAAAGGCAAAAAAAAAGAATCCTTTCTTTTAACTTTTGCCAATTTTGCGTATTTACAGTATGTCTTTGTGTAGGTCACTTTGGGTTCAGCGTGTTTGAGGTCCTTTGTGCTTTCTTTTTCTGGATATCTGTTTCCTTTTTTAGATTTGGACAGTTTTCAGCTACGATTTCTTCAAATATATTTTTAATCTCCTTTTCTTTTTCTTCTCCTCTAGAATCCCTTTTATGTGTTGATTGGCATGCTTTAAATTATCCTATAGATCTTTTATATCACTTTCTTTTTTTAATTTGGTTTTTGATCTGCCATCCTGATTGGGTGATTTCTGTTATTCTGTCTTCTTAGCCATTTATTCATTCCTCTGCATTATTCGTTCTGTTGTTTAATGCCTTCAGCTCAGCTTTTGTCTCTGCAAATGAATTTTCTTTTTTTCTTTTTAGGGCTGCACCTTTGGCATATGAAAGTTTGCAGGCTAGAGGTTGAATTGGAGCTGCAGCTGCCAGGCTGCATCACAGCCACAGCAACGCCAGATCCAAGCTGTGTCTGTGACCTACACCAAAGCTTACGGCAATGCCTGATCCTTAACACACTGAGCAGGGCCCACATCCTCATGGATACTAGTCAGGTTTGTTACCACTGAGCCACAACGGAAGCTCCTGCAAATGAATTTTCTAATTTTTCTGGTTCTACCTTATGGTTTCTAGTTCCTTTTTAAAGTAATCTGTGTTACTGTTGATACCCGTTCTTAATTCCTTCAGTATTTTCGTTACCTCCTTTTTAAACTCAGTGTCTCTTAGACTGCAGATGTCTGTTTCATTGATTGCTCCTCCAGGGGCATTCTCCTGTTCTTTTAACTGGGAATGGTTCCTGTCCTTCTTCATTTTGCTTATATTTTTCCTATTCTGTGAGTTTCAGGGGAAACAATTATCTACTCTAGTCTTGCAGTGCTATATATACATGGGAGCATCCCCGGGTAGCTTGTGAGGGCTTACAGTTTTTTCATTTGTTTGTTTGGTGTGAGGGCTGCTTTTGGTTTGGATGCTTGCTGTCTCTTCGTGTGTGCAGGCTGTTATCCTCTTGATAGTGGGTGTGCAGGAGGTAGGTGCAATGGGAAGCACCTATAGGTGGTGCTGGTTGGCAATGGCAGGGCATGTGTGTTCCCGCAGGGTGAGGGCAATGGGTAGTGCTTGGTTGCAGGGCCCTCCTTTATGGCAATCCCAAGGTGACTGGGGCCGCAGGTGGTGCCTGTTCATGAGACCCTCATTGGTGGCCAGCCATGCCCACTCCTGGAGCCTGAGATTGCTTCAGGGATTTGCATCTGCCCCTGTAGCCTGGGCAAGAGGCAGTCACTCCTATGAGAGCCCATGTGTGCACCAAGATAGAGGTTCTGTGGTGGTCCTGCCCCTCCTCCTTTATCCCCCTCCAGCAATGGTGCCTTGCTTCTCCTGTGAGTCTAGGCCTCCTCCCACTTTCCCTTAGCTGTGGCACTCTACTCCCTAGCCTATGGTGCACTGCTCCTTAGCCCCCTCAGGCTGTTTCTATACAGCCGACCCTAGTCCTCTCCCCAGAACTGACCTCCGAAGCTTAAGACTCACGGAGACAAAATGAAATCTTTAACCTGCTGAGCCACAGTGGGAACTCCTCCACCATCTTGATCTCACCTCCATTTTTGTTTTTCAAGATTGCTTTGACTATTCAGGGTCTTTTGTGTTTCCATACAAATTAAAAATTTTTTTATTCTAGTACTGTAAAAAATGTCTTTGGTAATTTGATAGGGATTGCACTGAATGTGTAGATTGCCTTGGGTAGTATAGTCATTTTAATGATATTGATTCTTCCATTCCCCAAACATGGGATATCTTTCCATCAGTTTGTGTCATCTTTGATTTCTTTTATCAGTGTCTTCTAGTGTCCAGAATACAGTGTGTCTTTTGTTTCTTTAAGTAGGCTTATTCTTAGGTATTTTATTTTTATGTGATAGTAAATGGGATTGTTTCCTTAACTTCTCTTTCTGATATTCCATTGTTAGTGTATACAAATGCAAATGCAAAGGATTCGTTGTATTAGTTTTGTATTCTACAACCTGTAAAGTTCATTGATTGAGTTCTCATAGTTTTCTAGTGGTGTTTTTAGGATTTTCTATGTGTAGTATCATGTCATCTGCAAACCCCAATAGTTTGTCTTCTTCCTTTATAATCTGGATTCCTTTTATTTCTTCTCTGATTAATTTTGCTAGGGCTTCCAAAACTATGTTGAATAAAAGTGACAAGAGTGGACATCCATGTCTTGTTTCTGATCTCAGTGGAAATGTTTTCAGCTTTTCACCATTGAGAATGGTGTTAGCTGTAGGTCTGTCATATATGGCCTTTATTATGTTGAGGCAGGTTCCCTCTATGCCAACTTTCTGGGGGATTTTTTTTTTTTTTTATAATAAATGGGTGTTGAAATTTGTCAAGATTTTTTTTGCGTCTGTTGAAATGATCTTATGGTTTTTATTCTTCAGTTTGTTAATGTGGTATATCAAACTGATCTACAGATATTAAAAATGTTTGCATCCCTGCAATTAAGTCCCATTTGATCATGTTGTGTTATCCTTTTAATGTATTGCTGGATTCAGTTTGCTAGTAGTTTGTTGAGGTTTTTTTGCATCTATGTTCATCAGTGATTTTGGCTTTTAATTTTAGTTTTTGTGTGGTATCATCGTCTGGTTTTGGTATCAGGAGGATTGTGGTCTTATAGAATGAGTTTGGGAGTGCTCCTTCCTCTGCAGTTTTTTGGAATAGTTTTGGAAGGATAAGTGTTAACTTTTCTCTAAATGTTTCATAGAATTCACCTGTGAAGTCATCCAATCCTTGACTTTTGTTTTTTAGAAGTTTTAAAATCACATTTTCACTTTCAGTTCTTGTGATTGGTCCATTCATCTTTTCTATTTCTTCCTAATTCAGTCATAGAAGACTGTAATTTTCTAAGAATTTTTAATTTTCTAAGAACTTGTTCATTTCTTTTATTGTCCATTTTATTGACATATAGTTCCTTGTAGTAGTTTCTTATGATTATTTGTATTTTTTTAATGACTGTTGTAACTTCTCCTTTTTCATTTCTAATTTTAGTGATTTGAGCCCTTTGCCTTTTTTTCTTGCTGTGTTTAACTAAGTGTTTATCAATTTCATTGATCTTTTTCAAAGAACCAGCTTTTAGTTTCATTGATCTTTTCTATTGTTTTCTTCATTTCTGTTTCCTTTATTTCTGCTCTGATTTTTATGATTTCTTTCTTTCCACTAACTTTGGGTTTTGCTTAATTTTTTTCTCTAATTGCTTTAGTTGTAAGGTTAGGTTTTTTATTTGAGCTTTTTCTTGTTTCCTGATGTAAGCTTCTGTTGCTGTAACTTCCCTTCTTGAACTGCTTTTGCTGCATCCCATAGGTTTTAGATTGTTGTATTTTTATTTTCATTTGTCTCTAGCAGTTTTTTGATTTCCTCTTTGATTTCTTTAGTGATCCATCGGTTGTCTAGTAACATATTGTTTTGTCTCCACATGTTGGTGTTTTTTTGTAGTTTTTTTTTTTTCTCTTGTAGTTGATTTCTAGTCTTGTCCCATTGTTGTTGGAAAATATGCTTGATCTGATTTCAATATTCTTAAAATTACCAAGGCTTGATTTGGGGCCCAGAATGTGATCTGCCCTAGAGAATGTTCCATGTACACTTGAGAAGGATATATATTCTGCTGCTTTTGGATGGAATGTTCTGTAAATATCTAGTAAGGCCATCTGGTCTAACACATCATTTAAGGCTTTTGTTTCCTTGCTGACTTTCTGTCTGGATGATCTGTCCATTGCTGTAAGTGAGATGTTAAAGTCTCCCACTGTTACTGAGTTATTGTCTATTTCTCTTTTTATGGATGTTAGCAGTTGCTTTTTTTTTTTATTGAGGTACTCCTATGTTGGGTACGTATATATTTACAATTGTTATATCTTCTTCTTGGATTGATTCTTTGATCATTATGTAATATCTTTTGTCTGTTTTAACTGTCTTTATTTTAAAGTGTATTTTGTCTGATGTACGTATTTCTCCTCCAGTTTTCTTTTGAATTCTGTTCTCATGGAATATCTTCTTTCATCCTCTCACTTTCAGTTTGTATGTGTCCCTAGAACTGAGGTGGGTCTCTTGTAGACAGCATATATATGGGTCTTTTTTTGTATCCATTTATCTGGTCTATGTCTTTTGGTTGGAGCAATTAGACCATTTACATTTAAGATAATTACTGATATGTATGTTCTTATTGCCATTTTGTTAATTGTTTTGTATTTGTTTTGTGGTCTTTTTTCTTCCTTTCTTGTGATTTGGTGACTCTCTTTAGAGTTGTGTTTGGATTGCTTTTTCTTACCTTTCTGCATATCTCCTGAGATTTTTGGTTTGCAGTTCCCATGAGGTTTTGATATAGAAGTCTATACAGATGCAAGACTGCTTTGTTGGTTTCTTAATTTCAAATATATTCCCGGTATCCTGCATTTGTAGTCTCCTCCTCTCATGATTGCTGGTTTTGATATTATATTTGTTTGTGGATGATTCCCTACCTTTACTATATGGTTGCCTTTACAGATGAGCCTTCTCATTAGTAATTTTTTTGTTTCTAGTTGTGTCCTTTTCTTTCTACCTAGAGGGATCCCTTTAGTACGTGTTGTAAAGCTGGTTTGGTGGTGCTGGATTCTCTTACCTTTCACTTGTCTGTAAATCTTTTGATTTCTCCTTCAAATTTGGATGAGAGCCTTGCTGGTAGAATATATTTTTGTAGGTTTTTTTTTCCCATCACTTTAAGTATATCATGCCACTCCCTTCTGTCCTACAGAGTTTATTCTGAAAACTCAGCTGATAACCTTATCAGAGTTCTCTCGTATGTCAGTTTTTGCTTTTCCCTGTTGCTTTCAATATTTTCTGTCTTTAATTTTGGTTAGTTTGACTAATATGTGTATTGGACGAGTCTCTTTGGGTTTATTCTATACTGTATATTTTTGTGCCTCTGGTTTTGAGTGAGTGATTCCTTTCTCATATTAGCGAATTTTTTGGCTATTACCTCTTCAAATATTTGCCCCATCCCTTTCTCTCTCTCTTCTCTTTCTGGCACCCCTATATTGCAAATGTTCGTGTGTTTAATTTTGTCCCAGGGTTCTCTTAGACTGTCCTCATTTCTATTCTTTTCCTTTTCTTTTCTTTTTTTTTTGCTTTTTAGGGCTGCCCCTATGGCATATGGAAGTTCCCAGGCTAGGGGTCCAATTGGAGCTGCAGCTGCTGGCCTGTGACACAGCCACAGCAATGTGGGATCCGAGCCACATCTGTGACCTACACCACAGTTCACTGAGTGAGACCCATATTTGAACATGCATCCTCATGGGTACTAGTCAGGTTTGTTACCGCTGAGCCATGATGGGAACTCCTGTCATCATTTCTTATCATTCTTTTTTCATTCTTTTTAAAATTTCTGTTTCATGTCAGTGATTTCCACCAGTCTGTCTTCCACTTCACTTGTTCATTCTTCTGCCGCCTGTATTCTGCTACTGGTTCCTTCTAGTGAATTTCTCACATTGGCTATTGCGTTGTTCGTCTCTGCTTGTTCATTCTTTAAATCTTCTATTTATTTACTAATTGTAATTCATTGATCTTTGCCCTCAGCTTTTTCTGGAGATCTTGGACCATCCTTACCATCATTGCCCTGTATTCTTTTTCATTTAGGTTGCTAATCTCCACTTCACTTAGCTGTTCTTCTGGGGTTTTGTCTTTTTCCTTCTTCTGGCTTATATTTCTCTGCCATTTCGTTTTGTCTAGCTTTCTGTGTGTGTTCTCTTTTTTTGTTGGCAAACAGGCTTGTAGCCTCTTTTCCTTCTGGTGTCTCCCTCCTTGTGGGTGAAATTGAAACAGGGACTTTTGGCAGGCTTCCTGATGGGCAGGACTTGTTCCTGCCCACTGGTGGGTGGAGCTGAGTCTTGTCCCACTGGTGGGTGGGGTTTTGTTTCTGAGTGTGATTAGAGGCAGCTGTGTGTCTGGGAGGACTTTGGGCAGCCTGTTTGCTGTGTTCCTACCCTGTTTGTTGTTTGGCCTAGGGCTTCTCAGCTCTGATATATGGGGCCATATTTTTCTAAAATGGAGTTCTCCAGGGGAGGTCATGCCAATGATTATTCCCTGGGAGCTCTGTGTCCAGTGTCGTGCCCCCAGAGTGAGCCACAGCTGATCCCTGCTTTCCCTGGAGACCCTCCAAGACCCACAGGTGGGTCTGACCCTGATTCTTATGGAGTCCCTGCTTTACCCTCAGACCCAGTGCAAATGAAATCATGTGTGCACCGTCCAAAAGTGACGCCTCTGTTTTCCTCAGTCCAGTGGAGCTCCTGTGCTCAAGCTCCACTGGCCTTCAATGCCAAATGCTCTGGGGGCTCCTCCTCTCAGTGCCAGATCCCCAGCCTGGGAAACCAGACATGGGGTTTGGTATACTCCCTCCTGTGGCAGAGCTTCTGCAATGTAGTTATTTTCTAGTCTGTTGGGTCACCCCACCCAGGAGGTATCAGATGGCTTATGTCACAAAAGTGCCCGTCCTACCATCTTGATGTGGCTTCTTCTTTGTCTTTGCATTTAGGATATCTTTTTTAGTAGCTTCCACTCTATTTTGTTGATGGTCTTTGAGCAGTTAGTTGTAATTTTGGTGTTTTTGTTAAGGAGGTGAGCTCAAGTCCCTCTGCTTTGCCATCTTCTCTGGAGCTTCTTGAGACCTTCTTCCTTCTCAGTATGGTTCCCTGGTGCCCAGCCCTGGCCCTGACAAAGAGCAGGGGCTCAGTAGATGCCCTACTGCTTGGGGGAGCTTGGAGCTCCTGGAATTGGGACCTGGAGAAACTAGGCAGTGAATAGTTATGTCCAGGCAGGACTCACCCAGGACCATGCAAGTTCAGACCAGGCATGACTGCATGAACCTGTGGGACTTGGCAGGTGTTTCCTGCATGGGGTGAAGGTGATATAAGGACTTATTTTCTCTTTAAGAGAGTGTGTTAATCATTTACTGCCCAGGACCTTACAAATCCTAGTCCTCAGGGCCAAGTAAGGTGTGACTGGTTGAAGAGGTGGGGGACAGGCTGGGTACAAGGGCAGAGACCGTGGAACAGACTCAGAGCCCTTCCTGGGACCACAGAGCCTGTCCCACTGACCCTTCTTTAGCCTCCTGAAGCTTCGAAGGCCCCCTTACCCACCCTCGCTCAGTGGTGTTTGGGGATCAGGGGGATATTTCCCTAATATATCCTCAAAGCTAGGGAAAGGGAGGAGAGCAGAATTTTCAAAAGTTTTAGACAGTAAAGTGCCTGATGCAGAACACGCTGACTCCCCCAGATTTCTTTTGGTTCTAAGTGATGGTAACCCTACTGTGTAAGCAGAAAAAAAGGGATGTATTAGCTTAAAACTGGGAAACTCAGGGGGAGATGTATATTTAGGTACTGCCGGTCCTTTAGCTCATATAATGTCACCAGAGCTCAGATTCTTTCTTTTTATTTCTCTCCAGATGGTGTGTAAGATTTGAGACCCTCTGGAAACTCTGGCTGAAATCTGATTGGCTGAGCTTAGGTAATAGCATTCCTTTGAACCAATCCCTGTGTCAAGGAATGGGAGCAAGCATGGTCCTGGCAGAGTCCCTTCCATAGGTCCCTCTCCCCCAACAAGCAAAGCTGTGTTGCCAGGGGAGGGGCAGGAGTGGGATGGACAGGCAGAACAGCCAGTGGCCACTGGTTTGTTTGTTTAAACTCAGCACCACCTCCTTTTTCTGTCACTGGCTTCTGAGCCTCTAGAGCCAGATTCCAGGAGGATTCTTGTAGAGAGGAAACTGCTGATTGTGAGGAACTGCCGGGAAGATCAGGGCTCTGTCCAGGCTCACTGTTTCTAGAAATCTCTTCCCACCTTCCCTCAGAGCAGGGTTGTCTTCATAGCTCAGAGTGAGGACACCACCAAGCAGCACTTTCTCAAAGGGCTTCAGTTCCAGAATGCCTCTCTCTGAGGCTAGGAAATAGTCTTATTCTAGTTTTACCTCAGAAATGAGTCAGTTATGAAAAGGAAGGCAAAGAGAACCCTGTGTGAAAGAATGAAGTGTCCACTGCTCTTGGGCCTTTAGACTTTTGTTACCACAGACCTGTTCCCCAAGGCCAGCGAGGCATGAAGAGTTCTACTGACAGTGGTGATGAGTATTTTCTTCAGCTCTGTGGGCATTTCTCTCTTTCAGACGTGTTAAGAAGAAAGGCCAGATTTTTCATCAGTTGATTCTATATTTAGTAGGGAAATAGGAAGATTTCTCAAGAACCTGAGGTGGCAGAGAAATGTCTTCACGTTGCAGTGTCTCTCTGCTATGGTTGTTCTACCTATGGTTCTGTTCTGGGTCAAGTGTGAGGAAGGAGCCAGATCACAAAGCCAGGATATCCAGGTTCATTCCTGTCCTCTCAGGACCTTCAGCTTGACCTTGTCTCACTTGCCTCACCTGTAAATTGAGGAGTTGGACAAGATGACCCCTAAGGTTCTTCTTATCTCTTTATTTCTGAAAGTCTAGGTAAGATAGAGAAGGAAGGTCAGTCAGAATTCTGGTCTTGTTCCTGCCTTTACCGTGACTCAGTAGGTGACCTTGTGTAAGTTCCTTTTCCTTTGGGACCTGTTCCCTCCACTTGAACGTCTTGCATCCCATAGGTGGGCTGTATAAAAAGTATGAATCTTCCAGGATTTAGGAAACCTTTTTCTTGTCAGGCTCACTCCTGAGGATCCTGTGTACTAGGAAGCTTGAGCCTAGGTCCAGCCTTCTAGTGAAGTCTGTGGGTCCAGCCCCCCATTTCTGGGTCTTATACCCAGTCACATGGTCTTGGGCCTCCCCAGCTTGCTTTGGCCACTTTGGCCTTGCTCTCTCTTCCAGACCTGACAACCAAATGGGCATGCCTCAGCCAAAATGGTTCAACTCTGCAAAAGCTCCATCAAAGACTATTTTGAGCCTGATGCTAGGTTTTTTATCGAGGAAGTAGACACCTGACTCCCATCCTTAGGGAGCTTGACAGTCTAGGGTGGAGAGGAAGGGCCAGCCTTAGCCTGTGCCCAGTGTGGTGAGAGAGGGACAGAGGAAGAGAGGATTTCAGATCTGGGAGCTAAGAGGATGTTTTGGATGGGACCTTGAAGGATGCGGTGGACCTGAGATGGAGCTGCAGGCTGAGGGCACAGCAGGGTGGGGAAAGTGCAGACAATCTATAGGCTCCAGCGGGAGGCCAGCGATGAGGCTGGAAGGAACTGGGGACCGAAGTTTCACAGGCCCTCGTGGCCCAGAGAGGGAGTCAGGACCAGGGAGGCAGTGAGGCTTCTAAACTGGTCAGGAGCCTTCTTGTTTCAACTGATGGAAACTGACTTTGAACCTAGGCAAAAGGGCAATTAACTTCGAGAACTGAACACCTGAGGAAGTTTTGAATGTCCTAGCATGGGAAGGACCAGGGTGCTGCTGGCCTTTAGGAACAGCTGACCCAGTGCTTGGACACTGTCAGGATCCATATCTTGATCCCGTTTCTCTCTGTGCTGGCTTCATTTATCTCTTTCATGGCTAACTTTCTTTACATGGGGAAGAGACTTACTGGCCCGGCTCAGGTCAGGTTCCCACCGCTGGATCTGACACCTCTGGCTAGAAGTTGGAATCACATGTAACAGGGTTTCTTTGTTACTGTCAGCAGGAGGGCAGGCAGCTTCTGAAGGAAGGGACCATGCTGAACAGGCACCTCCCCGCCAGAGCCATCCCATGAGCTTCCCATCCATCAGAGGAATATGGCCTGATCTGACCTGCATTTTTGGAAGATTAGGCATTAAAGACGACAGCTTTTTTCCTTTTATTCATAAAAACAAATTTGCAACAATTTATTAAAAATTGATACCATGCAATAGGGGTACGAGAAATTCATCATTTACATTTGATTCTGGCAGTTCCAGTCTAATTTAAAGCATTTGTGCACTAACATCATTGGAAAACGCCTTCAGGCTGAAGCCTCTTCAGAAATGTACGGTGTGTTTGCTGCATATAAAAGAACAGAACTGTTAAATAGCTAGAGTCACTTTTGTGGGTCTTGTTATTTGTGGGGAAATTAAAGAAACAAAAACGGGTGAACCTACAGTATCAGTAAGACAGAATGTACTGTGGGGGTTAACCTAGGAGACTGCGCGCTTGGGAGTCACAGCGGGTCACAGACGCACGCACTCACCTCCAACTTCCAGTACTTTGTTTTTTTCCTGCTATGATGGATTAATATTTCTATAGGTATTGTTTGTGTGTGTGTGTGTGTGTGTGTGTGTATACATTATGTACAATGTACTGTCTCTTTCCCTCTGAAAAATTAATGTGGTCCTTTAAATTAAATCTGGTTTTGGTGAAATCAAGAAAGCAAGGAAATACTGGTAATACACAGTGAGTGACAACACCGATTTTTAGTGCCTAAAGAGACAGTGATTTCAACTTGACCTGTGATATGTTAACATTTTTCCCCCTAAAAGCTACAGTACCTCCATAACCTCTCTTTGGGGAGGGGAGAGCTATGCTACGTGAAATAGGGTGGTGTTCTGAAATGTTGGCGATGGTAAGATTCCTGCGGGCCCTTTTGTCAAACCCTGGTGGTGACACTGTTTTCCTGACTTCAGTGGTCTGGGAAGAGATTATTGCCTGCCTGTTGAAGCTGCCATTAGGTTTCTTTAGGGAGCAAGCGACTGCTCGGTTGTGCAGACGTCCCGGACGCTGTCATTCAGGCCTTTCTTTAGCAAAGAATGAACTTGTCTAGGAATGTCACAAAGGTCATCAGGAGCCTCCAGCCGGATGGATTCTGGTAGAGGGCTGTGCTGGGAGCTTCTCTGGGCTGTAACCCTGGCTGTCCTGAGGGCTGAAGGTCATGCTCATCCTGATACCTCACTGGTCAGGGCTGCTTCAGTGTTTGGTATGAAGCTTTCCTAGACAAGATGAAGTTTTGATCCTCAGAGCGACCCTGTGAAGTAGGCAGGACGGGTGTTATTTCAACCCCAATTTGTAAGAAAGGGGAAACTGAGGCTCAGAGAGATACAACCAACTTCCCTGGTCATAGAGGGAGTCAGCAGTGGAGTAAGGGCTTGAACCCAGGTCCATCTGACTCCCAGGCCAGTGCTCCTTGGGGTTCATTTAAAAGGGAAGAGTGATCTTGTGAGTGATCTTGCTGATCTCTCACCCCTGGGACCCTCAAGGGCAGAGCTCACTGGCCTGTCTGATTGAAGGCTGCCTTCCGGAAGTTAAGAGAAACCCTCAGCTAGTAACTCTCTCCCCCATGACTACAGGGATACCTCTGGCAAATGCTCCCGATTCACTTTGGTCAGAAACAAAGTCAGTGAGAAAAAACCAAACCAAACCCCAGGAAGCCCTTGGGCCCTGATGAGAGAGGTTAAAGTGCACAATCTTTATCATGTTTGCTGGGAACAGACATTCCATGATTAGCTCGGGTGGCCCCCTTATTACGGGGAACACCTGATACGAACACAAGGACATGGCCACCATGGTGGGTGCATGGCCAACTGTGGGTGAATGCTGCAGAGTGTGTCTGCAGTAACGTGCCCTAAATCCCCACGGTCCCAGAATGGGTGTTATTGTGTTAATGGGTGGCATTTATCAGAGAGTAAGGTCCCACCGGGAGGCATGCGAGTCAGCCTGCTCGGTATCCCAGCCCTCCGTTGCCCAGCCCTCAGGCCGCCTGCTGCAGAGTTGCGCCCCGCTGCCCTTCCTGCAGACTCCCTGTTCCAGGAAGGCTGGGGTAGGCTGGACTGGCAGCTGGGGGCCTGGCTGCCCTGCCCGTCTCCTTCGCCAGAGTGGAGAAGAGCTGGCCTGGGAGCCACAGCCAGTGGCATGTGTGCAGAGGCAGAGGCGGTTCTCCAGAAGCCCCTTGCCTCTTCTCAAGGCTGCTCAGGGCCACTCAGTGACTTCTAGCTGGAGTTCTAGTAAGTTTCTTCTTGTCTAGGATTTTTTTTTTTTTGCAAAGTTTCAAATATCCCAGCTCCTCCTCCTTTGCAGACATTAAGGAAGAGGTCATTTCCATTCCTCTTCTTTGTGAAAGAATAAAAACTTCACAAATAAGGCGCAAGGTCAGGTGCCAAGTGCCCCCATCTGCACCGAGTGCCATCCGAGTAGTCCCGCAAGGCCAGCCGTGGCGCCAGTTTCTCTGCAGCCAGAGCTGACAGTGTTCCTGTAGCAGACGCCTCTGCTCCGTGTGGTTCCATCACGGGGGAGGCCCCAGCCCCAGGCCTCCACCGCTTACAGGCCCGAGACCATAACTCGGAAGGAGGGTGGCACGTGTCTGTGGCGGGGGCTGGCGGTGGGGCTGACGCAGGGGCTGACACAGCTGGCGTCCACGCCTCCAATGGATGGGAGGTAGGCGTGGTGGAGGATGGGGAGCTGGAGGGACAGCCGGCGCTGGATGCTGTGGCAGGGAGAGAAAGAGGGACAGTTAGTGAAGGCTCGCTGGCTGCACACTGGGACATTTCTTGGACTCGCCTTGGCTAAGAAGCTGATGGTAGGAGTACAGTTCTCTCTGAATCCAAGATCTGTTCATCTTGTCATCTAACCATTCACCCATGTAGCAAGTATTTAGTGCAGGCCTACATCTGGCAACTACTGCCCCGGGAATAACCAGGGTGACAGCAAAGAGTAGGCAGGCTTCTTGAGCTTCTAGCGACTCCTAAGAATAAGGCTTTGCCCTGCTTTGCTACAAACGCAGACAGTTCTCATTCTCGCTCTTGTGAGTTCCCAAGTGGACTTGACTTTGGGTTCTATCCCTAAAAGGCTTCTTAAGTGCTCTGTCCTTCCTCATTGGCTTCTCTGCCACTGCCTCTTGCCCAGGACCTCAGCTCTTCTTGCTGGGCCAATTCTGATAGGTTCCTTCCTAGTCTTTGAGCTTCTCTGGCGACTAGTGTTCTCTCTCCAGCACTGGGTCGGGGCATTCAGAGCTCCCTAAGATCTGTCTTACACCAAATGCTCCAGGTGAATCTTCTACCTCCATTTCCCTGCAAACCCTGCCCTCCGGTGGCTAGTTTCCTCTACAGCCCTGCTTTTGGGCAGTCTTCAGTGCCTGTGCACATGCTGTTCCCCTGCCCGGAAAAGCTCTTCCTCTGCTTTCCCATCCGATGACTGCTTTCCCTTTAAGATTCAGTTTAGATGTCATTTTCTTTGTGTGAAACCCCTCAGAGGGTGAGCCCCTTCGTCCTCCATGCCCCCAGAAACCTTGCTAAATTCCCAGAAATGCAGCCAGGAAAAATCGGAGGCCGGGCTGAGCCAGGGGCTGGGTGTGCAGGACTGACGGAGAAGCAGTGTGAAAAGGAGCTGCCTTCGGACTCCCTGCTCACTGGCACACCCTTCTGCTCGCCTTACCATCAGTTTTCACAATTGGCAGGTCAGTAAGTCATCTCCACTGTTGTGAAGGCTGCTTTGGCAGATGTGTCCATGCCACTGCTCCCCTGCTCCCCTGCTCTGGGCATTCCCTGAACTCTTAGGTCTCCTTGTGTCCCCTGTGCCGGCCACTCAGGTGGAAAAAACCCTCAGACCTTCACAAAAGCCAGCAGGCCAAAGAAGCATTGCTGTTCCCACTATAAAGACAAGGGAAGGGTACAGAGTTTGTGTAACTTGCTCGTAGAAACAGAATCAGAACTGGAGAAGGTGGGACCCTTGCTTCTTCTGTTGAACCACAGTGCTTTGCGGGGAGGCAAATTAACTCAGGGAGGCTGCCTCATCCCCCAGGGTTCCCCCGAGGTGTATGCAGGGCAGTGGGGTTCTGAGACGGATGAGGACAATGCGGTGCTGCCCCCACTCCCTAAGGATCTGCTGGCCAGAAGGGCTTCTCCCGAGACCCTTCCCAGGAGCTAATGGGAGAGTAGTGTGTTGGAGACCTCATCTTAAAGTTGAACTTGTATAACATCATAGGTCTTGACAGAGTCCAGGAAAATGGAGAGCGGAAGAATGAACTTGAGCTGGGACAGGGTGTCTTGTCTGAGCATCCCCAGCAGGGTGGGCACCTGTCTGTGGCTGTCAGAGCCACACATTCTGCTCTCTGCTGGGATCCTATTTGCCTTCTCATTGGTTCATTCCCAAAAACCTATTCAGCGCTAGAAGCTGTGTTCAGTGCAGGGGACATAGAAGAACTCATAAAAACCTATTCAGCGCTAGAAGCTGTGTTCAGTGCAGGGGACATAGGAAGGACTCATACCCTGTCCTCAAAGTGTTTGCACTCTAGTGCAGGGCAACTAATAGGTAGGTCACTGATGAATGCCATGTAGCCACTAGTTGGACTGGGCTGTCAGCTGTGAGGCCTTGGAGCAACTGGGTTGAGAAGCTATTAGCTCTAAGTCTAAATGGCCCCAAATGACACTGCGGTTGGTGATCCGGTTCCGTTTGCTGGCTCCTCACCCCTTGTTGTCACTTCTCAGGGAACAAATTTCAGAGTTGACATTCTAATTGCTGCTTGCAGTCTGCTGTAAAGTGGGGAGAACTAAGAATTGCCAGTGCGGACAAAGCTGTTGGAGATGGCGTGGTCTTTGTTTAGATGCTACTTTCTCACTGAGTCTGTTCTGACCGCCCTATGTAAATTTATATCCCTTACTCCCTTCCCTGCTTTATTTTTCTCCAAAGCACCTGTCATTTAACATGTGAGGTTTTGCTTTTTTTTTCTTTTTAAGTTATCATCTGGCAGGATAGAATGTAAACTCCATTTTTTGTATTTTTTTTTTTTTCACTTCCATGACTGGTACATAGTAGCGCTCGGTAAATCAGTGTTAAGTAAATACATTCATTTTATATATAACAAAGAGAATATGGCATTTGATGTTGGACAGACCCAAGTCCAAATCCTGTCTCTTGCATTTAGCAACTGGTGAGCTTTGGCAAGTCACCTGCCCTCTTTGAATATGTCTTCTCATCTGTAAAATGAGCACTCTAATTTGACCTGCATCACAGGATTGTGATGACCAGCATCACAGGATTACTGTGGAGTTCAAATAAAGTAACGCATGTGAAAACATTGTGCCAATTGTGAACTCCTATGCAGGAGAAACGTACTCTTTGGCAATAATTCTCAAGGAGCAGGTACTTACTGTTCTGGGGAGTTTATATCTTCTATAGGATCTTTGCATGTTCGAGAGGGCTCTGTTGCGTTCCACTGGAGCTGGGGATTTTGATCGAGGTGATTTTTTAAAATGGCCTTTCCCCCATCTGAATGCAAAACAACAATATTGCAATATATTCTGTTAATTTAATTTTAAAAAGTCAACAATGCAATCATTTTTAGGATGCTGCTCAAGGACAGGGAATGCCAAAGAGCCCTTCTTCGCTTTGCATTCTCTACGCTGTGGTCTCTGCAGGCACTCTCCTGAGACCAAGGCAGGGAGCCAAGAAGCCCCTGTCCAGGGACGGAAATGCTGTGCCAGGGATGTGGATGGTGTGACCTCCCTTTCTTTAAGAAAAAAAGAGAATCAAGTCAACCAATGTAGGCAACATAACTTAGAAATGAGAGGTTCTAATATGAAGGCCCTTTTCACAGGTGCATTAGGAATGTAATGACAAAGAAAAAAAGAACTTCAAGGTATATTTTCCATAGGACTGCCAAAGATTGAAAAGAAGATTAATAGTAAACTGCTAGTGGGAGAATAAATTGGCATAATCTTTCCGGGAGGCACTGTCTGTAAGCATCAAACACTATGAAAAGTATGTATCTTTTACCCAGAATTTCCAAGAACCATCCCAAAGAAATCATTAAGGATGTGTATGGGATATATACAAGATGTTTTACAATAACAGAAATTTGGAACTAACCCAAATTTGTCCAGTAGTAATGAATTAGTTACATATTGCTGTGTATTTATGGGGCCTCCATTCAGAGAAATACTGTGTAGCCACTAAACGTGATGTTCTCAACCCTCTTTGTGTTTCAGAACCACCCTGATAATACTAAAGAAATGTGAACTATAAAACATGGCCCCCACCTGAGAGATCTGGGTTCATTTGGTTGGGAGAAGTGTTTTCTTTTTCTGCTGCAGTGGGCAACCTTAGATGTGTGTCAGTTTGCATTGTGTGAGTGGTCAGTGAACTGATTCTGTATTCGTGAACTTGCCTATGGTTTGAAATTTATTTGTAACCCCCAAATCAATACTTGTGATGCTTTCACTGTCATTTGATAATATACGCAGAGCATCAAAACATTTGAATTGCTCCCCTAAGCAGAGGTCAAACAAGGCTCTGTCTTCTTATTTCAGCTCTTATACTATAAATGAGGATCTGTATTGTAGTCTATGAAATACCACATTTTTAACATTGTTTGTGTTGTGTTGGTGCTTTCGCTGTTTAAAATGGCCCCCAAGCGTAGTACTGAGGCACTGTCCAGTGTTCCTAAGCGTGATGTGCCAGATGGAGAAAATAGGTGTGTTAGGTGAGTGTCATTCAGGCATGAGTTAGCGTGCTGTTGGCTGTTAGTTCAGTGTAATCAGTCAACAATATGTATTAAATAAGGTGTCTTCCACAGAATCACACACAGAACAAAGTTATGGATTGACGAAAATGTTCCTCTGGGAGAGGCTTACAGGAACCTAACCCCATGTCTCCTCAGAGCCATGGCTCAGTCTTCACAAATTCAACGTTCACAGGGACTTTGTAGAACACAATTACTGTGAATAACAAGAGCTGACTGTATATCCTTAGGCTAAATTCCCAGAGTGGACTTGCTGGGTCAGAACAATTTCTATTTCAAGTGGCAGTGTTTCCCCACCTGTTTCCTCCCACTCTCAGTAGCTCTTTGGTCTCTGATCTTTGCTAGTCTTATGGGTGAAAATGTATCTTATTGCAGACTTATTTGCATCCTTTAATTAGGATCGAGATTGAGCATCTTTTCATAAACATTAAGAACCTCTCATTATTTAATGAGAACTCTCTTGCCCATTTTTCTTTTGGTTTATCATCTTTTTTCTTATTAGTTTCTATGTAGATATACTTTATAATTCATATAATTTCTTTTTTTCTTTTTTTTTTTTTTTTGCTTTTTAGGGCTCACCTGGGGCATATGGAAGTTGCCAGGCTTGGGGTAGAATTGGAGCTGCAGCTGCTAGCAATGCCACAGCCACGCAGGATCTGAGCCATGTCTACGACCTACACCACAGCTCATGGCAATGCTGGATCCTTAACCCACTGAGCAAGGCCAGGGATTGAACCCACAACCTCATGATTACTGGTTCATTACCTGTGAGCCACAGCAGGAACTCCCTAATTTCTTTTTATATATAAGCGAAGAAGCTCATTACCTGAATTAAAATATTTTTTGACTTAATTTGTTGTTTGCTTTTTTTTTTGACTCTACTTATGATGGCTTTCTCGTTGTTTTTTTTTTTTTAATTTTTTTTTGCCTTTTTTGTCATTTTAGGGCTGCACCCGCAGCATGTGGAGGTTTCCAGGTTAGGGGTCTAACAGGAGCTGCAGCCGCCGGCCTTCGCCACAGCCACAGCAACGCGGGATCCGAGCCACGTCTGCAACCTACACCACAGCTCACGGCAACGCCGGATCCTTCACCCACTGAGCAAGGCCAGGGATCGAACCCGCAACCTCATGGTTCCTAGTCGGATTCGTTAACCACTGAGCCACGACGGGAACTCCAGGCTTTCTCATTGTTAAAAAACTTTGTATTTAAATTTATCAACCTTTTCTTTTGTGGTTTGCATCAAGCTAAAAAGGTTTCACCCCCGCTGAGATGACAGAAGAAATTCTATGATTTCTTCTACTACGGTCATGGTTTCTTGTTTTATATTTAAATCCTTTATCTCTCTGGAATTTATTTTTGTATAAGTTGTGAGAAAGGATCTAACTTTATTTTTTTTTTTTTTTGTCTTTTTGCCTTTGTGTAGAGCCGCACCTGCGGCATATGGAGGTTCCCAGGCTAGGGGTCTAACAGGAGCTGTAGCCGCTGGCCTACATCACAGCCACAGCAACGCGGGATCCGAGCCACATCTGCAACCTTCACCATAGCTCACGGCAACGCTGGATCCTTAACCCACTGAGCAAGGCCAGGGGTCGAACCCGCAACCTCATCGTTCTTAGTCGGATTCGTTAACCACTGAGCCACAAAGGGAACTCCTAACTTTATTCTTTTTCAGATAGATTCCCACTTATCCCAATGAAATTTGTTAAATAATTTATTTTCCCCCACTAATTTGAAATGCCCACCTTTACCAGATACTAAAAATTACTAGGAATAATTTTTATTCTTTCAATTTGTTGTCTCAATCTAAATACTTTTTACAGTCAATATCTTAAAAGAATTTTATAGTATTGCTTTTATGATAAAATATGTAGTAAAAGGAACTAAAGATTTTTCATTGATTTAAGCAAAATAATTTATAAAATTAATGAATATGTGCTAATGACAAGATGTAAACAGGAGAAGTACGTAAAATGAAAGGTGAAAGCAACCTCCTCACCCACTCTCCACACACACCCTTTACACCTCAGGTGGACACTGTTAATAATCTAGTGTCTCTTCTACCAGATTCTCAAAAAATGCACGTACATGTACAGACATACATACGTGTGTGTGCTGTTCTGTGTATCATGATGCTGGTCTTCACCTTGTTTTTCTCATTAAAGAGATCTTTTCAAAGCTGCACAAAGAGATCCACCTCACTTTTTGTCTTTTTGTCTTTTTGCCTTATCTAGGGCCACACTCGCGGCATATGGAGGTTCCCAGGCTAGGGAGTCTAACAGGAGCTATAGCTGCTGGCCTTCGCCACAGCCACAGCCACAGCAACGCGGGATCCGAGCCACATCTGCAACCTACATCACAGCTCACGGCAACGCTGGATCCTTAACCCACTGAGCAAGGCCAGGGGTCGAACCCGCAACCTCATGGTTCCTAGTGGATTCGTTAACCACTGAGCCACGACGGGAACTCCCCACCTCACTTTTTAATAGCTTTTTTTTATGTGCCTTGTTGGCCTGTATCGTAATTAATGTGAAACCGCCCTAAAGGACAAACATGTAATTCCAGCTTTTCTCACCTACAGGTAGTGTTATGATGAACGCCATGTGTCTACACCTCTACCCACGTGCAGCCTCCTGCAAGGGGAATTGCTAGTCGAGGCGCTTAACATATGCCGTTTGGAGAGCACCAGACCAACTGCCACAACACTGCAGGAGAGTGCCCGTTTCCATGCGCCCTTACCAATACTGGTAATGTTTTTTACAATTTTGCCTAAATGTAGGCCCAAAATGGATTGTGTTATTTCTCAAGTGATTGAGATTGAGCATCATGTCATCTTACTGACCATTACTTTCCTGTACATTGACGAGGTGTGTTTGAAACTGTGAAATGTTACTGGGAGAAGTACAAGTACACTGTTTGCTAAGAAGAGTGTGCCCCCAGTCAGAACACCAGGAATGCTGGCCGTGTGGTGTATACCTGGAACTGGAGCCCAAGGGACTGAGAAGCGTAAGCCCCATGCGTAATTCAAACAGACTGTGCTCAGAAGATGTGGGTTCCAGATGCTCCAGCTCTGTGTGTGTGACTTCAGACCACCCCCACCACCCCAGCTTAGTCTCTTCATTTGTAAAATGGAAGCTGGATGGCTGCTATCTGATACCCAGGGGCCCTGCCTCCTCCTACCTGTGCTCTCGGTGAAGTTCCCCAGGTTGAGGATGTCGTTGAGCTCTTGGTAGTGGTTCTGTTTAACGTAGGTGGTCTTTTCTGGTGTGTCCTGCAGCTGCATGGTGACTTCTTCCAGGTCTTTGTCCAGCTAGAAGACAAAGGCTCTAGCTGAGTCAGAGCCTCTGGCCCAGCCCCTGCCCTGGCTTTGGCAGCCAGGCCTCAGAGCTAAGAAGCAGCTTGCAGAGTCACAGGGCTAGGCCCTGGGCTGGCTTTGAGGGCACCCAGAGCTAGAGGGACTGTTGTGTGTTGGGTAAGAGATGCCCAAGGCCCCTGCTAGCTCTTGTTCCAGGAGAAGCAATGAAGCAAGGGGCTTGGGCTGTGCGATGATGTGTTCAGTGCAGGCCTGAGCCTTAGTGGAGCAGCTAAGCAAGCCTAGGGAGGCAGGCGGGGCAAACGCAGGGCTGCCCCTTCCTTACTGGCTGGTTTCAACTCCTTCGTCTATAGAATGGAGCTGGGCAGTACGTGGCAGCTGGGGAGCATAGCGGGGATCTTGATACAGATGGGGGGGGCGTGTTATAAACTATAAAGTGCTATTCTGCTGTGGACACAGCCATGAAACTGTTTAATAATTTTTCTTGTGCAGGAGGAGAGAGATACCTTTTTTGTGTGACTCAAATAGCAGGGCTAGGATCAAAGAGGGTAAGCAGTAGGAGGCCAGATTGTGCTTCAGTTCCAGAAAAACCCAGCATTTAGGGTTTTTGCCCAGGGGCAGGGTTTCATGTTTCCTAGAGTGAGTGAACTGTTCATGGTTGGAAGGGCAAGTAGAATTTAAATGTCAAGGCCCAGAGATAAGGTATCACAAGCCGCTGAAAGGCTTGATAACAAAAGCAGAATCGGGTGGATCCACAGCCATTGTAGAAGCAACTGCTGAGTAGTTATGCTGCAAGCAAGCCACAAGGGATGTCCAATAAGGAATCCAAATTTTTAGCTTAAGTATATCCCAAACACTGTATGAAATATACAAAAAAAATATGATTGGTTGTTTGTCTGAAATTCAAATTTAACTGGGCATCCTGTACCTAATCTGGCAATTGCACATCTCACTTATTCCTTGGGAGTGTCCAGCTAGAGACTACATTTCCCAGCCTTCCACTGGATAAGTATGATCAAATAAGCTGTTGTTGCCAGTGTAACTGGAGCAGAAGCAAAACGTGTGCAATTTATGTGTCACTGCTTAAAAGGTGATCCTTTTGACATGCCATCCACTCAGCTTTAACTCTGCTGGTAAGGAAGACGCCTTAAGGACTAGAGAAAACAAAGAATAAAAGAGTCTCATCTGGCAATGACCTTGGGGAACAGAGCTGCCTGTAACCTGGACCTCTCTCCTCAGGACTGTCAGGTGAAAGAGAAATGATCATATATCTTCTTTGGACCACTTTATTTTGGGGCCTCGGTGTTATAGCAACTTAGGTAGTATCCTAACCAGCACACTTTCCTTTTTCCTTTTCTGTCCGCCTCGCTGAATCAGAATTCCTCTATTAAAGACATAACCCAAGGACCATGGGCCTCCCTCCAACCCAGAGGGAGGGCTGGAGAAGGGAAAGGTAATTTGGTTTCCCTTCCCTGGTGTCGAAAGTCCAGAATTAGAGGTTTGGCTTGGATACAAAGGAATCTGGTTATGGCCTCTCCAGAGGCCAAGAAGAAAAGTGAGATCTGTTGCATCCAATGTTCCCTCCCAGAAGTTTCTCCTCACTTCTTCCTCTTCTGCTGTACATCATATGGATGTGCTTTCTGGGTTGTGTTGGGAGTGAAAAATTTGATGCGAGGAACACACTTAGGAAGCCACTTGTGAAATAATAGGAAATACATATTGGCCTCCACCCTGGGTTTCTGACAAAGATGCTCCTGAAACCCTTGTAATTTCCTGGATGTTGGAGTGTCCTTGTTTCAATGCGGCAGCTCTGGGTGGGCTCCTGAAATAATCAGCCATGATTAGAAGCTTGGAATTTTCAAGCTTGCCCCCCATTCTCTTGAGAAGGGGAAGGGCTGAAAAGAGAGATAATGATCGATCATGCCCAGTGATGAAGCCTCCATAAAATCCCAAAGGTACGGGGTTCAGAGACCTTCTGGCCTGGTGACCACAAACACGCTGGGACGGTGACGCACCCCAATTCCATGGGACAGAAGCTCCTGCTCTCAGGACCAACTCCAGGCCACCCTACTGTATTTCTTCCTGGCTGTTCATCTGTATCTGTTAGCATGTCCTTTTGTAAACTGGTTAATGTGTTTCCCTGAGTTCGGTGAGCTTCCCTAGCAAATTAATTGAACCCGAGAAGGGGGTCATGGGAGCCTCTGATCTGGGACAAGGTTGGACAGAATTGTGGGTAACCTGGGCCCCACTACCTGCAGCTGGCATCTAAAATAGGATGGGAACAGTCTTACAGGTTTGGTTAGAGCCCTTAAGCGGTGGAGCTGACACTCTAGGTAGACGGTGTTAGAATGACTTAAATTGTAGGATGCCCAGCTGGTGCTGAAGAGGATTGTTTGGTGTAGGGAATCCCCCACCGCAACTCCATTTAGTGACGGGAAGAGTCAGAAGTGAAGAGCTGTGTGTGAGTGGTGAAGGAGACAGACAGGATGTGTAAAACTCCCAATTTAACTGCTATAATCTAGGGGCTCATAAATCTCTTAAGAGCTCCTTTCTTTCTGAGAATTGGGCACTGATGGACCCCAGAGCCTGGGCCAGGTTCTGACAGGCTGCCTCTATCTGGGCTATCTTCCCTCTGGTTCTTGCAGCCATAAAGACAGGAGATGGGATTGCAGGCCATTCTGTGGGAAGGTTCCAGAGGGGACGTGGTGGGGAGTGGCAGCTCGGAGTCCCTCCACGGGGCAGGGGGACTCAGATGGGAGGATGCGACGCGGATGGCCGGTGCCTTGGGAGGTACCTCTGTGATCTTCATTCGAAGGCGATGGTTTTCTGACTGGAGGCCCTCTAGGCGGGATGTGCTTGCTTGGTTCACGCTGGTGACTGAGGTGGAGGTTTTAGAATCTTCTTTCTTCTGATTCTGAGTGAACTGGAATCGTCTGTTCTGAGTTGCTGCGTCTGGGTTCGTTCTCAGAGTGATGAGCTGAAAGGACATGGGTGGGGCTGAGTAGAGGACCCTGGAGTCCGTCCCTCCCACTCCCCATCCAGCTATTCCCAGCAGGTCCTGTGCTGGAGGCAACATGGGGCACCAGGAAGGACACGGCCTTGGAGTCCAGAGCCCTGGACTCGGGCTTGTCTCTGTCCCTCTCTCTTGTGGGTGCCCCTGGGCAGGTCCCTTCCCCTTCCTGAGTCTTGGTTTCCTTCCTTGCCAGGAGAAGGCTGGTCTCCTGACCCTGGTCCCACCTGCATGCCAGCTGTCCTGCAGGGCTCACCCAGGGGCTCCGAGGCCCAGCTCCTGCTGAGCCCCACTCTGCCTTAGGCTTTGCTCCAGGTAGAAAACAAGCAGCTGTGAAAACTGTGGGAGGAAAGTGAAGGCTTGTGCTTGTCAGAACCATGACCACGGCCTCTGTCCACCAGGACCTCATGGTTCAGAGGCAAAGGGCAGGAGGGAAGAAGAACTCAGGTTTTCAGCAGGCCGGAGCATCCAGGGCAGAGTGCTCAGCATGGGGCTGTGGGCCTGGGCTGGGCTTCTTGGAGGGTCTGAAAGGAGGATGAGGATAAGGGAATTCTAAGGGGAAAAAATAGCAGGTGCAAACACAGGGCCGCCAGGGGCTCAGGGCGCAAATAGAGAAGGGCAGTTGGATGGTGGCCAGAGTTCTCTGGGGAGATGGAGGAGATTCAGTGGCCCTGAAAGCCAGCCTTGTGTTGAGGACTTGATCCTGGAGCCAGGAGGGCAATGAGGCACTTTCGAGGGTGACAAAGCAGAGTGACCTCGCCAGAGCTGGGCTTAGAATCACCCATTTTTTACAGGGTGGAGAGAACATCAGAGTGCAGGCAGAGCGTCTGTGGTGTTGCCTGGTGCCTGGGAAAATGTTGATAACTAAAGGAAGGAATATATGCTCGAGGTGTTCTGGAGAGGAGCTGACACTGCCTGGTGACTAAGTGGGTGCCCAGGAGGGTGGAGGAGCCATGGGACCCCCGTGCTGTCTCCTCTTCCCCTTCTCTAAGGCAGACACTCCCCAGCTTGAATCAGTGACTTCTCAGCTCTGTTTCCTGCTCCTTTATTATTGAGATTCACCAAGGTCAGGTTTCCCTCTACACAGATCAGCCTACTGCAAAGGTCAAGGCCTCTGTTGGGTAGAATAATGTTTGGAAACTATCTCTCGGGTCAGCCCTTCAGATGAATGAAAAATATAAGTGGTTGTTAAAAACGGTTATTGCTTTGACCCGCTAATGCTGCTTCTGTGACTCCATCTTAAGGGAATAATTGGAAACAGGGAAAATGTATTATGTAGAAAAAAAAGTTCATGTATAATATAAAAAATCCAAAAACAACTGTAATGTTCACTAGTAGGGATTAAGTGGCTGAGTAAATTATAGAACTTCCCCTCAGCTATAGTTCGGAATGTGAGAAAATGCAAAGGGCAAAAGTTAAGTTAAAAAGGCAGGCTGCAATGTATGCTGTGATTACAGCTGTATCTGAAAAAGCGTCCCTGCCTAACCATTTAAAAAAAAAAAAAAAGACTGGAAGGAAAGACATCAAAAATATTAAGAGTGAAAAACCAAACCAAAACATTAACAGTGATTATTTTTGGTGGCAGGATTGTGTGAGATTTCTGAAAAATCTGGTTTCTACATTTTCTGCTTTTCTGATGTGAACTGTGTTCACCATTTAAAAAAAAAATAGAGTGCATAAAACTTTCTAGAAAGTTGAGGGAACTCAGCAGTTCCCTTGTAATGGAGTCAAAGGCCACACGTTGGGGTGGTGAGGGTGGGGGTCGTGGGTAACTACCCCATACCTTTGGCACAAACACCAGGCAAAGGGTGATGGTGCTGCAGAAGATGATGACCAGGGCCACGATGCAGAACTGCACATTAGGCTGGTCCCGGGTCAGGAAGGAGACGGCGGCCCCAATGATGCACATGATCCCCACGTTGTAGACGCTCATCCCGATGTATTTGCTGTCATTGAGTGCGGGGATGCTGACATTGCGGGTCTCCCAAGCCAAGAAACAACCGAACAACTGGAACGGTGAACAGAAAGGAGAAATGGTCGTTACCAAGTGGAGGCACGCACTCCTGCTCTGAGAAGCTACTGAACTGAGGGTGGTTCTGGAAGTGGGGGCTGGGGGCTTGCTGCTTGCCAGGTGGTCTGGATATCACCATCGGTCGCCACTCGTGGCCCAGGGTTGAGTTCTGCCGAGGAAATGCAGACTGGGGTGTTACACTGTCTGGTTCTCCTTCACCCCCACCCCTGGTTCACACACACATCCGCCGGCGGCTACAGTGGGAAGGAACTTCAGACACAGTATCAACTTCATCTCCTTTCTCTACAGAGAACCTGAAGGCCAGAGAGGAGGAAGGGGCTTGCCCAAGGCCACACAGCAGTATGATGGCATATGTAGACTGTCTCTAGAAGTTTTTTTTTAAATTATTGTCTAGGCCTTTTTTAAATTATTAAGCCAGGCAGAGCCCCTGTGTCTGAGACTTCTATTTAACCGCCACCCACCATGCACACAACCACCCAGAACTGGAAGACTACATTTCCTAGGTGTCTTTGAAGCTAGAGATGGCATATGACTGACTTCTGGACAATGCCATGGAGGTGGAGATGGTGTGTACAAGTTCTGGGAAGCGTCTTTAGAGGAAAAGGCTGTTTTCCTCCTTTCTAGCAGATGGAATAGAATGTGATGGATGGAGCTTGAGCAGCTGTCTTAGACCATGAAGTCATCTTAGACCATGACGTAGAAGCTGTATAATGAAGACAAGGGAGACAAATTGCAAGGGGCTCTTTTGCTTACCTGAGAGGATGATTAACTACCTTTTTTAAAACCACTATTGTGGTTTTCTGTCACTTTTAGCTGTACTCCTAACCAATACATTTCCTGATAGAAATGAACAGGGTAGAAGTCAAATGTGATCTGGAGCCAGGTATTGAGGAGTTAGCCTTTATGCGTTGTCTAAGGGGAAGGCAGACTGCAGAGAAAGTCTAGATGGAATGCGGGGCAGAATGGCGGTATGGGCAGTGGGGAGAGCTAACCGTGACTGCTGCCTGGAGGCCGTCCTACAAAGGTTCCCTTTCCCTCTGGCCTTAATCACTGAAGTTTAGGGTATTCACCAGCTGCCTGAACCATTTAATATCATCCCAAGGGCCTACATTTTGAGGTTTAATTGGCAGCGCGGTGCTCTGTGGCAGAGGACACAGGCCAGAGGATCTGGAACCCGCTCTGCTATCCACTGGATATGTCACTGAGGGCAAAAAATGTCACCTTCCAGGACCTCAGTTTCAATATTTGTGAAATGGGAATAATAATAATAGTAATTCATATCTTACAGGGCTTCTATCCAGGTGAAATGAGAGGGTGGATGTGAAAGCATTTTGTAAACTAGAATGTCCAGTATAAAAGTACGTTAATAAATATTTTGTAATTGGTATTATTTTTTACAACCACAGTTGTTTTCCTCTCCTTTAAGAATGTTATCTCACAGGCTGATTTATTATTATTTTTTTAAATTCCAATTAAATGGCAACCAGAAGCTCAGGAAGCAGATACTGAGTAAGGGAAGGAAACCATGCTGTTGAAAGCCTGCTTTGCCCTGGTTCCTTTGCTGCAGCCCCTCCAATCCTGTAGCTGGGCATAGCTGCCCACATCCTACAAAGGAAGCGGCAGAGGCTGGGTGAGGTGAAATGACCTGCCTGGGGTCCCATGGCAGAGTGCTCCGGGGCTGGATGAGTGCCTGGGCCACCTGCTCTCTGACAGGGAGCCTGCGTGCCTCCGCTCCTCCACCCTGCTGATGGGCCCCCAAACCATCATAGAAGTCTGGGGACGTGGTGGTTGGCTCCAAGTCTCTCAAGGGTGTCAGGAGGAATCAAAGAGTAACCTGTTCTTAGGCCTTTGAGGAGCAAAATGAGTGTTCAAAGGCACATGTTACATTGAGGTAGATTTCAGCTGAGGACAAGGAAGAACTTGTCCATCTATGTGGGTTGAATGGTGGCTCTTGAAGCTATGTCCACATCCTAACCCCTGGAAGCTGTCAATGTGGAAAAAAGGGCTTTGCAGATATAATGAGGGCTCTTGAGATCGTTTTGGAGTGTACAGGTGGAGGTGGAGACCGGAGTGATGCTGTCACTACCCAAAGAATACCTGGAGCAACCAGACACTGGGAGAGGCAGAGAAGTCTCCCCTGGAACCTTTGGAGGGAGTGTGACTGAGGCTTGATTTCAGATCTCTGACCTCTAGAATTGTGAGAGAAGAAATTTCTGCTCTTTTAAGCCACAAGTTTTGTATTAATTTCTTACTGCAGCCATAAGAGTCTAATACCGTCCAGGGATGGTGGAGGCTGAAGGAGGTGAGCTCGTCACTGGAGGCTTGGAAGCAGTGAGTGAATGAACACTTGCTGGGGATGCCTAGCGTGGGCCAGGAGGCTGGAACATCTGACAGTCGAGGGGACCCACAGGACTGTGCATGTTCTTTCTGCTCAGATTTTGTGATTTCAGAGCAGAAGGGGCCAGGAGGTGGGATCTTAGTCATAAACCCTAAGGGCCAAGAACTGTTGACAGTTCTTGCATACACTGGAAATGTAAAGCATTTGGGCTGTCAAATACAACTTTGGAGTTCCTGCTGTGATGCAGCGGGTTAGGGATCCGGTGTTGTCTCTGAGGTGGCACGGGTTCAATCCCCAGCCTCGGGCAGTGGGTTGAAGATCTGGCATTGCTGCAGCTGTGGTGTAGGTCACAGCTGTGTCTCAGATTCGATCCCTTGCCCAGGAACCTCCATATGCTGTAGGTGTGCCCCCCCCGCCCCCTCCCCCATACAGCTTTTATTGCCCTGGTCTGAGTGAAAGAATTAGTTTCACTGGAAGAGATAGAGTCACCCCCAATCGCTTGGAAGTAGGTGGAGAGGATAATAGATGGCCAAAACATTACAGATAAATATCCAGTATAAAGAGTCAATCTGTTTCACCATAATCAAACTTAGAGTCTTAGGATCAAGGAACATGGAGGCTGGAGGACTCCTGGAGAGTCTAGTTTCTCTCTTTCTCTCTTTTATGACTGCACCTTGGCATATAGAAGTTCCTGGGCCAGGGACTGAATCCAAGCCACAGTTGCGACCTGAGCCACAGGTGTGGCAACACCAGATCCTTTGACCCACTGTACCAGGCTGGGGATTGAACCCGCACCTCTGCAGCGGCCCAAGCCACTGCAGTCTGATTCTTAATCCACTGTGCCACAGTGGGAACTCCCACTCTTTCTTTAACAAGGGCCGAGGAAACTAAAGTCATAGACATACCATAATTTCCGTGATGGGAGCTCCTCCCTTCCCGAGGGCTCCACTGTATCTGTGGAGGCTGCTCTGCTATACAAAATCCTTCTTTAGTAAACTAGAGGGCTGCCTTCTGGCAACTTTGTCCATTGATGATGGGTCTGCCTTTGGGTCTGTGCCACCTGTCTCCGATAGCTCTGGTGACCATATCCTCTGAGTGTGTCCTTCTCCAAGCCCAGGACCTTGGGCCAGTCCTCAAGGTCCCATTTCTGTTCCATGCACCTCCTGTGAATTCTACAGGGTCATTACTTCATGGGTCCCAGATTGCAGCCCAGTGGTCCTCAAAGGACCTCTATGGAACCATAAGAAGGTCTCAACTAATATGAAATGGGGGACAGTCTTTGCCTGGGGTCCCTAATGCATGCTTTTCTGGTGTGGCCCTTTGGAGGACCTGGGATCAGTCACTGACAGGTCTCGGAAGCAGCGGCAGGTAAGGATGCATTTGAGCAGCATAAGAAATTCCTATTTACCTTGGAGAAGGCTTCATTCTCGCCAAGTTGTAGCCACACAGAGGCAGATGGTGGATTAACTTTTTGGTGGAAAGATCTGAGGAGGGTGCAGTAGCCTGCGTCTTGATGCTAGAGGAATTTAAGTGCAGGCGTGGTTTGCAGAGGATGTGGAGAGAAGATTCAAGGATAACCCAGGATAAGGTATGGTGGGACTGCCCTTTCAAGTCCTTCCTAACTTTGAAATTCCATAGTCATGTGAGGTGAGCTTGGTATATGATCTTTGATCATAACAGATGAATGGAGTGGAAATATTGGATTGGAAGTTGAAGGTGACCGGGTGGCCTTCAGCAAATCATTTAAGTTGTATGAACCCTACTTTCCCCACCTACCACAGGAGGTGGGTCCAGTGAAATGCAGGATGTAAACATGTGCTAGCTGTCAACAGACTGCTGTTCAGGAAGCAGGACAGTGGCAGCTGGGAGCCACGCTCACAGGTTTGGGGATTATTCTCTGGTTAAGATCTTGACACTGCCACTTAAGAGCTGAGTGACCTTGGGCAAACCAAGCCTGAGCGTCCTCACCAGTGAAAGGGGACGTTATTTGTACCTATCTCACAGGGTTGTTGTGGGACTGAGATGACACATGCCACCCACTGAGCCTGGTACAGGCTGGGGGCTCTATTTATTTTCATGCTGACCCTGGAAGAGAGAGCTCTGACAGAGCAGCGTTTCCTCCACGCTGCCTCCTGCTCTGCACCTACCATGAGAAGCCCCTTGTAGGCATAGACGATGCCGAGCCAGATGGTCATGTGGGAGTTCTCACAGTGCTCCAGGAGAGGGCGGATGGAGATGTCCCGTCCTGCTGGGTCCGGCTGTGTGGAGAGAAAACAAAAACCCAAGGATGGTACTAGGCATCCTTCCAGCAGTCAGGTCCCTGTTTCATAGCCTTTTCCCCGTCCCGGGAGCCACAGCCAATGTCACTATCCAGAAAGGCTTTTGGACCCCACCTCTGTGTTCCACGGGGCTCAGACCTCAACCAGCATTGACTGCCTTCTGTTTGTTGGTTGTGATTCAGCTCTGAACTTCATTTATCTGAGTTCTTGCCTTTCCACCTTCAGCCAGAGCTCCTAAGAGTAGGGACTGAGTCCCCTAGTACTTAGCACAAGACTTGGCCCACAGCAGGCATCTATATAACATTTGTTAAAGGCTTGCGAGGAGCAAAGTTAGGTCAGGAGGCCTTCAACTGTCTCTGGAATGGACTTGGGTAGCTGGAGATTCAGTATCTACTGGCTAGGCCAAACATGGGGCCTGCAAAACCCTTCTAAGGAGACCTTCTTGCCCACCACCTCCATTGAGGGAGCAGTGGTGGCAGCCATGTTTTGTGCCACATGACCCATCCTGGGCCAGAGCTGATTGGGCAAGGGGTGGGCACCTGACCCTAGGCAGCTAACCCAGAGGCTTGTCAGAGACCTATGAGGTTTCCTAGTGCAAAGTGCTCTGGCCAAATGAGTGAATGAGAGGATCCAACCCAAGCACGGTTTCTCTCTCCTGAATTTGAACAGGGAAACTCTGGGAGGGAAGCAGCCAGATGGTGAAAGAGGAGGAAAAGACACCTAGGGAGTGAGAAAATATATACTGTACATATGAAAAATATATATATATACACACACACACATAATTTTGCTCAAAAAATTTTTTACAATATATATACTGAATATATGTGTGTGTGTATGTGTGTGTGTGTATATATATATATTTTTTCTTTTCTGAACCATTTGAGAGTAAGTTGCAGAAATCCTGGCCCTTCTTTATCTCTAAATATCTAGCATGTATTTCCTAAGGACAAGGAGATTCTCTTGTATGAACATATATACTTATCAAATTCAGGAAATTTAACACTGATTCAGTATATTATCCAGTAGACTACCCATTTTTTAATTTTGCCGATTAGCACAGTAGGGTCCTTCACGGACCCAGTCCAGGACCATATGTTGCATTTACTTGTCTGTAGTCAGCCTTGGAACCAGCCCTTTCTCCTTCAGTCTCCAACAAGACCTCAGCTTACTTTGGTCTTGCATACCATCGATATCTCTGAAGGTTCCAGGTCACCTATTTTGTAGAATGTCCCTCAGTTTGGGTTTTTCTGAATGTTTTCATGATTTGATGCAGGATATGTATTCTTGGCAGGAGTCCTGTGTAAGTGGTGTTCTCGCCTCCTCGGTGTTTCCCTTCAGGGGCACTTGGTGGCACTTTGTCCCGTTATTGGTAATGTTTGTGATCATTTGGTTGAGGTGGTGTTTGCCAGATCTTTCCACTCTAAAGGTACCATTTTCCCTCTTGTAATTAATTAAAAAAATCTGTGGGAGATACTCTGAGATTGTGTGAGTATCCTGTTTGCCCGCAAATATTAACTCAGTGGTTTCAGCATCCATTGATAATTCCTATCTGAGTCACATTACTTTGGTGGCTGCAAAATGGTGATTTTCTATCATTCCATCTAAATACTTGGCAGTGTACTGTAAACAAGATCTTTCCTTTTCCTCCCACTCATTTATGTATATCAGTATGGACTTACAGGATACTTTTAGATAGTATCTTGTAATTCATTACTGTTATTAATTTTGCTCAAAATTTTTCAGATTTGGCCAGTAGGACACTCCTTCATGCTGTCTCCTGTGTTTTTCAACATGTCCCTGTAATTTCTTGGAGCACTTATTGATATTGGAGCTTAATTAATTAAATTAATTAATTTTGCTCCAAGCATATATTACCAACGACAAACTTACTAAGTTGAAGATTCCCTTGTAAATCTGTTTGTCTTTAGAACAGATCCCACTGAGGGTATCTCATTAAAGAACTGTGTTGGGGATATTATCTTCTTAAGGCCCAAGGTAAAGCCACATTCTTGCAGGTAGGCATCCCCAGGGTCAGTTGCTAGGAAGAAGGAGCACTTTAGTGGGATCCAGGGATGGGAAAGGCAGGCCTCAAACAGGTGGGGGTGGAAACCCTATTTCTCTTGGCCCTGCTCATGAGGCCTGGCCTTATGTGAGTTTGGGAAGGATGGTGCTCTCATACAGGAGGAGCTGGTAGGAGTGGGACCCAAGGGCTCAGGTCATTTTATATCCAGATCATCCAGTTGCATATTCTCTCAGGCTTGCTCTCCCATTCATTGTCCCCAGCCACAGAAAAGCCGTAGCTTAGCCTTTGGTTTTATGATCAGTGAATACACAGGCTGGAGTGCTACAGGGAGCCCAGGGTCCCCTGAAGCCTCTACAGTGGTGGCAGTGAGTACTAGTGAGAAACAGCCCAGGGAAGGAAGATCTCCAGGAACCACAGTCCCAGTTGCCAGGGCTAGAGATTCCCCTCCACTGCTACCCACCCAGGAGCTGCCTTGGGTTCTAAGGGTGGTGGGGGTTTCCTGGGTCCTTTCATGGTTTAATTGAGGAGACTGAGAAAGGACTTAGTCCCAAGGTCATCAGTGACTTAGTGGCATAACTTGGTTTTCTCCAAAGCCTGACAACTAAGCAGACCTCAGAATGCAGTAGCACTGGCCCATTAGCGTCATGCATGAATAGCAAACCATTAATGATGATAGTGTCTGTTGTTCTGTAATGAAAGGCAATAATTTATGATGAACTGTTAGATTCTCTGTGTAGAGAGGACTGATTCTGTCATACCCCATTGTTCAATGTAATGAAAACTCTATTCATGGGAAGCTGATGGGTTGCCTGTCTTATATACCCCCAGGGACAGAGCCCCCTCTTTCCGATTCTTGCTGAGATGGTTGCCTAGTTTTTTAATTGAACCAGAACCTTCTCCTCCTATACTTCCACCACTGGTCCTTATCCTTCCTCGAGGGCTCCTTGGAATGGCATCAGGCTCTCTCCTTATGTCTGCATACTCTTCCTCAGGAGGGGAAGACCTGCAGTTGAAGGCACGCATCACCTCCCCCCACAAGTCGACCTGATCCTCCTAAACTGCTTAGTTCACCTTTGATCTGCAAACTCAGAATTAAGCTCCACACTTCAGGTGATACCAGGCACCCTTGCTCCAGATTGCCTAGGCTTTCTGATTAACTATTTTCCATCAGTGATTTATATATTCCCTGTGGTTGACTAAGACTCATAGGTAGTTTTCATGGAACTGCTGCTGGCTCTGTCTTCTCCCTTCTGCAGCTGACCTTCCAGCCTGGTTATCTTTTACCTCGTTAGTAGCCCTGGTCTTCCTCATGCCCCCTATCCTGGTCTGCTCTGACCTCTTCAAAGGCTAAAATCCTAATTGTTATATCTAGCCTTTCAGTTGGCCTCATTAAGCCTAAGCACAGCCTCACCTGCAGAGGTGGGAGAGCCTGGAGTTCAGAGGAGTCAGTGGTCCTTAGGGTGGGCAGAGAAACTTCTACTCTGTCTCCCAGTACACAGGCACTGACCCAGAAGTAAGCCACAAAAATCTCCTGGTCTTCAACGTGACTCTCACACAGCCCCAGTCTGTGCATGCTGGGCACAGATCAGAGTGGCAGTGGTTGGGGTGATTTTAGGAGTGATGTGGTTTATGTACTCATGAGGCTGGAGACGGGGAGTCTGAATAAGATCAAATGAATGCTGCATTGAATCTCAGAGCAAACTGTAAGAGCTGTGACTTTCTTGTATGATCTGTTTTGACTGCGCCTGCCCCTGGAGTTCAGAGCGCTCTGAGCAGTCACACACATAGGGAGAGATGCCTGACCAGGAGGGCTCAGGAACCAGACCATCACCTGAGTGCTTACTTGGTGGTGGTGTTGTGCACCAAAGTTGCCACTAGAGGGCACCAAAGAGCTGTGTGGCGAGTCCGCCCAGTGGCTGCGGACACAGTCCTCTACTGGGGACACAGTGCTACTTCTGTGGCTTAGTGAGACTGCAAGTGGTGAAACCATCAGCAGCATCGTGTGCTCTCTAGAAGGCAGAATTCGGGGGTACAGGGGGCTACTGGGGAAGAAGGGGCCTGAGGGCCCAGGCTGTACCTGGCCATGGCACTCCCAGTACAGGCCGGCCATGCTGCCCCATGTCAGTGAACACAGGGCACTGACCCTTGCAGATGCCACACTTGGATCTGATTGTCAGGACCCGAGCCCGGGTTTGAGGACGTTGTTTGTGGACTGCGGCATTTGCTCTGGTCTAAGAATGTTTCCCTTGGCCTGGATGCCTGGCCTACATGAACTTTCAGCTTGCTATAGTCTCTTCTTCATTTTTCTTCCTTACTTGTTGCCCACCTGGGCAGTTATCAAACTAACCATTCATTTGTTTATTCATTCCCAAACTATCAAACATCACCATCTGCCCAGTTCTGCCAGCATGTGTCTTCTATTCTAGTAAGATCAGGACAGATCCATGAGAGATGACCTCAGAGGGGGAGTGAGCTGGCCTTAGCCAATAACAGCCACCTAAGAACCCTAAGAGCTGCCGTGTCACAAGTGACAACTATGTGCTAGTTGCTAAGTTATGAGCTCTATACATGTTATCCTGTTGAAGCCTCATAAGAATCCAACAAGGCATTAACCTCATTTTACAGATAAGGAAACAGAGGCACAGGGTGGTTAACTTGCCCTAAATCTCCCGCTGGTAAGTGTCAGAACTGAGATTCAAACCCAGGTCGTCTGATTCCCATACCAGTATCAGTCCCTTCCTCACCCTGTGATCCCCTACCCTGACCTGCCTCTTAACTGCATCACATCAATTTCCAAGGAGACAGTGGTTATAAACCTGTGCTATAAACTGTGAGGTGCTGCTTGTGGGAGGAATGACTTAATTGCTACACGTTCAGTAGAGGCCTCCTTGAAGCCCCCGGAGCTCTGCAAAGGCTATGCTTTTGGTGCTGCATGAAATCAGGCTGATAAAATGCTCTTTCTGCCTGACAGCCCAGCAGAGCAGCCACGCCTGTCTGTGATGGCCGGAGGCTGCAAGTGCTCACACCTGACTCCTGGTCCAGCCGCTGCTCAGCGGGAGCCATGCAGGCACTGCCTGGGAAATCCTTCCCCATCTGTGCAGCGAAAGGAGAGCAGCTGGCCTGAGAGTCCCTTTGCATGATGCAGTTATTCACAATGTAGGTCAGTGGCCCCTGCAAACATCTGGCTTTGTTAGGCCACACAAATGGACTGGCAAGGGTCCGGGCATAACTTGAAACATTGAGGTCAGGAAGGTCAAAGTCCTGGGTCTTACTGTAGACTTTTGGGTGACCTTGAGCAAGTCCTCACCCTTTTCTTGACCTCAGTGTCCCATCTGCAGATGAGCCAGTGGGTTAATTTACAGTATGGCGGCTGATGTGAGCCTGAATAATTGAGGGATGACTATGTTTGTCCTACGTTGCATGACTGTATTTGTCCTATATTCCCTCATTCAGAATCGACTCAGTTGGTACTTCTCACGTATCTGCGGTGGGCCATGCACTGTCTTGAGGCTGGGGTCTGGGTGGACGAGACCCATAGGAGGCATGCTTTTTGGAGTGTGCATTCCAGGGGAGGGCACAGGAGGTTGACAACCACGTGGTGCAGCTGTGAGTAGAGGGTGGTAAGAGATCCTAAACAGGGGCAAGACACCTGGACGGCTACTAGCAGGAGGAACTACTTCAGATCAGGTAGTCTGGGAAGGCTCTTCTAAAGTGGAGACATTTGGTGTGAGACCTGAACTCTGGGGAGACCAGCCCCATGAAAACCTCAGAGGCGAGCACTTCTGGGAGAGGAACCAGCAAGCGAGCAGGACGTGAAATGGTGAGGACTTTGGCATGTTTTAGAAACAAAACAAGGCCAGTGTGCCTGGAGTGTAATAAGCGAAGCACCGGAACTGTACACGAAACACCCGGGGCTCGCTAAAATGCAAGCTGGGTCAGTAGGTCTGGGGGAGCCCAGGATGCTACTTTTCTAAGCAGCTCCCGGGGTACATGATGCTGCTGGTCCAGGGACCGCCCTTTGGGCAGCAAGGCCTTAAAGGATCTTAAGCACCAGGGTGACATTTGATCTTCAGATTATCAGATCTTTGGTTAAGAATGCAGTTTCCTGGGAGCTCCCCGGTGGCCCAGTGGGTCACGGCTATGGTGAGAGTTCGGTCCCTGGCCTCCTGGGAACTTCCACATGCCACAGGCACAGCACCCCCACCCCAATGCAGATTTCTTTTGGCACTTGCATGCCTCTTACACACAGTTGAGCACAAGGGCAGACACCGTGTGTCTGTGTGGTCAGACCCGGGGTAGACAGGGGGAGGAGTCCGGTGTGAGCACGAGGATGTATTTCCCCTGTGATCACAGGGCTCTTGGCTCTGGTCGCTTGGATCTCTTAGGCTGCTACTGCCGTGAGTAGCTCAGGTTCCCAAGCCCACCTGGTTAGTTCTTCTTTGAAGGAGGGGGTGCCTTCCACCTTCTGACCAGCTCCCAGAAGCTGGCTTTCTGCCTTTTTTCTTTTTTTTTAATTTCAAAGATGATTTTTCAAATATATGGTAAAATAGGTAGGTTTTTCTGCTGAAGGTGAGTATGTGTGTGTATAAATGTGAGTTTGAGTGTGTGAGGAGGAGGGGGGACCTCTGACCTTTCTGGGCTGCATTTCATAGTCTTGAGCTGCATCTCTTTTCCTGGGAAGGCATGTAAATTGATCCTGCCTCTTTTGGGGAGTTGGAGGGGGGCTCCCATTAAGGAAGCCCAGACAGGGAGGGAAAGGCCACTGGGTTCAGACTCCAGGTCCACCGCTTACCAGCTGTGTGACTTCGAACACATCTGTAAGCCTTTCTGAGCCCTGATTTCCTCATCTGCCACCTCCCAGGGCTGGCAAGATGATCAAAAGAGGTAACCAGTGTGTCTGGCAGGTTTTTGAGACTGGAAGGCCTGCTCTTTATGTGTAAACCATCATAATTATCTCCAACTACAGAGAGTCACAGAGCACTAGAGCCAGGAGGAACCTTCCAGATTCCTCCAGGGCCAGGCTGCTTATCTCAGCGGCAGCAGCCCCACATCTCCAAGGCAGCAAAGCTCCGAGCTGTCATTTCAAGGTAAGAATTTCTTTTTTGACTGTTAGATGAAGAGTTTGGGTGAATTTTTTCAGAATCCCAGCTCTGGAAGAGACCTGTGAGATCACCCACCAGGGTTTCTCTGCAGGGGCACTTCCGGCAACTATTTCCTTTGGCGGAGGTGTTATTCTTTGTTGTGAAGGACTGTCCTGTTCAGTTCAGGGCACTCAGGACCCCAGACCCCTGGGCACTAAATGCCAGGAATGTCCTCTAGCCTGTCAGCCAACGTCTCCTTTCCCTGGCTCCCCATTACTGAACACTGAGGGGATTATGCTCTAGTCCAGTTCCTCTTTTTACAGAGAAGAAACTGAGGCCCAGGAAAGTGGGTGACTCAGAGCAAGTGGGTAACCGAGTGGAGAGCCAGATGCAGCTGTCTGGACCTTGGTTCCATGCCCTGTGCACTGGACCATGGTTCAGGTTGTCACAGTCAGGGCCAGCCTCCTGGGCTGCTCACTAGCCAACATTTTTTTGGGACTTAGCATTCGCAGGTGCCAGGCACGGCCAAGTCAACCCCCGGGAGCTGGCCTGAGGGCTTTTGGACTTAGCCATCTGTTGGTGCACCCTTTCTCAGGTGTACATGTGGCAGCTTCTAGAGCAGCAGCCATGGGGCCCAGCGCTGCTTGCCCTGTCCTCACTGGCCACGCCCTCACAGAGTCCTGTTTTGTAAGAGGAGATGAGGTGAAGGAGGGGGCTGGGACCTGGCTGAGGAGAGCTTAGCATTAGGATGCCTGTGGGCCAGCAGGACCCCCTGCCTGGTCTTGTTCAGAGAGGCATCCTGAGTTTGACCTTGGATTCTAGCAGGATATTCTGTAGCTGTCTGTCTATATAAGGGTCATAGTTGGGGTGAGGATCGCCCTGGGGAAGTTGAAAGCTGACAAGTGTGGTAATAGGTCCTAATGTTTCTAGCCCTTTGTAGCTCATAAATGCTTTCATACCAGGATCTCTCTTTGATTTTGTCCTCAGGTATTTTTTTTTTCCCATTTTTATCATGTCCTCCCCACCCCCTTTTTTATTTCTTTTTTAGGGCCGCACCTGCGGCATATGGAAGTTCCCAGGCTAGAGGTCAAATTGGAGCTGTAGCTGCCGGCCTACGCCACAGCCACACTGGATCTGAGCCACATCTGTGACCTGTGCTACAGGTCAACACCAGATCCTTAACCTGCTGAGTGAGGCCAGGGATAGATAGAACCCGCATCCTCATGGATACTAGCTGGGTTCTTAACCCTCTGAGCCACAATGGGAATTACTGGCATGTTACACAGCAACATTTTTGCTATATTTTGTTATAGACACAATACATTAATATTGCAGTATTTGTATACGAGTTATGACATGGTACACTGTGAACTTTTACTGATGATTTCATGAACAAATATGTTTGGTTATCACCGAGTTAGAAAAAAAGAAAGTGAACTGGAGGAGGTCTTCTGTATTATCTATAGACTTTAGGAAAGCGTTTTAGGTTTCTCACCTGTAAAATGGAAATTATAATACTACCCACTGTATACATTTTTGTGAGGATTAAATGTGTTTGTGTTTTTGTTTTAATTTTTAACTTTTATTTTATATTATAGTTGATTGACAGTGTTGTGTTAGTTTCAGGTGTACAGCAAAGTGATAATTATACATAGACATATATCCATTCTTCTTCAGATTCTTTGCCCATATAGGTTATTACAGAATACTGAATAGATTTCTCTGTGCTGCCCACTAGGTCCTTGTTGGTTATCTATTTTATATATAGTAACATGTATATATTAATCCCAAACTCTTAATTTATCCCTCCCTTCACCTTACCCCTTTGGTAATCATAAGTTTGATTTCAAAGTCTGTGACTATTTTGTGAATAAGTTCATTTGTATTGTTTTAAAAATTAGATTCCACATATAAGTGATACCATATATTTGTCTTTTTCTGTCTGACTGACTTCAGTTAATATGATAATCTCCAGGTAGCTCCATCCATGTTGCTGTGAATGGCATTATTTCATTCTTTTATATGGCTGATATTCCATTGTATATGTACAGCATCTTCTTTACCCACTCCTCTGCCGATGGACATTTAGGTTGCTTCCATGTCTTGGCTATTATAAATAGTGTGGCAGTGAACATTGGGGTGCACATATCTTTTCAAATTATGGCTTTCCCTGGATATTTTCCAGGAGTGGGATTGCTGGATCATATGGCTATTTTTAGTTTTTTAAGGAAACCCTATACTGTCTCCATTAGTGATTGTTAGTTTACATTCCCATCAACAGAGTGTAGGAGGGTTCCCTTTTCTCCACACCCTCTCCAGCATTTATTGTTTGTAGACTTTTTGATGATGGCTGGTGTGGGGTGATACCTCATTGTAGTTGATTTACATTTCTCCAGTACAGATGTTGAGCATCTTTTCATGTGCTTTTTGACCATCTTTATGTCTTCGTTGGAGAAATGTCTATTTAGATCTTCTTTCAGTTTTTTTATTTGGTTGTTTGTTTTTTGATATAAAGCTGTATGAGCTATTTGTGTATTTTGGAGATTAATGTCTTGTCGGTCCTTTGTTTGCCAATATTTCCCCCCCATTCTGTGGTTTATTTTTTCCTTTTGTTTTTTTATTTTGTTTATGGTTTCCTTTGCTGTGCAAAAGCTAGTAATTTTTTTTTCTCTTTTTCAGCCACACTGACCACATATGGAAGTTCTTGGGCAAGGGATGGAATCTGAACCACAGCTGTGACCTCTGCCATGGCTGTAGCAATGCTGGATCATCAACACACTATGCTGGGCTGGGGATTGAACCTGTGCCGCCAGAGAGACAACATCGGATCCTTAACCCACTGCAACACAACAGGAACTCCCAAAAGCTTGTAAGTTTTATTTAGGTCCCATTTGTTTTTTTTGTTTTTTTTTTTTTAATTTTCATTACTCCAGGAGGTAGGTCAAAAAAGATATCGCTGCAATTATGTCAAAGAGTGTTCTGCCTGTGTTTCTTCTAAGAGTTGTATAGGATCCAGCCTTATATTTAGGGTTTTTTTTTGTTTTGTTTTCTGTTTTTTGCTTTTTAGGGCCGTGCCCACAGCATATGGAGGTTTCCAATCTAGGGGTCAAATAAGAACTACAATTGCCGGCCTACACCACAGCTACAGCAGTGCAGATCCCAGCTGCAGCTGTGACTTACACCATGGCTTCTGGCAACGCAACGCCAAATCCTGAACCCACTGAGTGAGGCCAAGGATCAAACATGCAACCTCATGGATCCTAGTCAGATTCGTTTCCGCTGCAGCACGATGGGCACTCCTATATTTAGGTATTTAATTAATTAGAGTTTATTTTTGTGTATGGTATTAGAGAATGTTCTAATTTCATTCTTTTACATGCAGTTGTCCAGTTTTCCCAGCACCACTTATTGAAGAGACTGTCTTTTCTCCATTGTATATTCTTGCCTCTTTGTCATAGATTAATTGACCATAGGTGCGTGGGCTTTCTATTCTGTCCCATTGATCTGTATTTCTGTTTTTGTGCCGGTACCATACAGTGCCCCTCCTACTGTCCTGTTGTGGTTGCTTCTTTGTTTTGATCACTATAGCTTTGTAGTAGAGTCTGAGGTCAGCCTGATTTCCTGAGTCCCTGCTTTGTGCTGGGTCCCAGTGCACGTGAAACCTTTTGTGCACCCTTTTGTGCGTCTTTCCACCAGTCCTGTGAAGTTCCTGCACTCAGGCCCTGCTGGCCTTCAAAGCCAAATGCTCTGAGGAGCCTGATGTGGGCTCAGAATTCTCACTCCTGTAGGAGAGCCTCTGCAATATATTTTCCAGTTTGAGTGTGGTGGGTATGGTATTTGATTGTGTCATGAAAAGTGCCCCTCCTACTGTCCTGTTGTGGTTGCTTCTTTGTTTTAGATGTAAAATATCTTTTTTGGTAGGTTCCCATATTATTTTTCACAAATTAGTTGCGATTTTGTTGTTTATGTGGCAGGAGGTGAGCTCCAGTCCTTCTCCTCCGTCATCTTGTCTGGAATTTAACAGCAGCTTTTAGTTTCAATGTTTGTTGCCTCTTTTCTCGGCACGTACTGGCCGTTATCCCCTTGATATGGGATGTGCAGTTGCAGCAGCCCTTGCATGCTCCCGGGATGCGGGGGCAGCGCTTGCTGCCTGCACGTGCTCACTCTGAGGCAGTGGTAGCCTGATGAGCCAGGAATTTTATATCCGTGTTCCAGGTGAGGAAACTGAGGCTCACACACGACAAGAGACTTTAAAGGTGACACTGCAATTCAGAAGCAAAGCCAAGCTAGCTCTCTTTCCTGCAAGGCAGTTGGGGCATCTTAGCTTCTGTGTTCTGTCTTTGTTCCCCTCCTTGTGCAGGTGGGCCTTCAGGGACGCCCCCGCTCTCAGAGCCTAGGTCTGAGGCCTCTGTGGCAAGCCTGGCGCGGGAAGAGCTCCCAGGTATTGCTCTTGAGCCCAGAGTCAAGAGGTGCTTGATCATGGGGCACTTTGCTGAGGCCCGCTGTGGATGGGTGATGGCGCAGCTGCCTTCTGGGTGTCGGTTTCATGGTCTGCAGCACCCGCCTGGCACAAAGGTGGTGCACTGTGCACTTTTCAGCGAGCTTGACCGTGCTGGGTAATGAGAGACCGGGGTCCAAACACACACTTCCCCAGAAGAAACCGTGACCCAGTGCCCGGGGAGAGGGAGCTGGCTCTGCACGTCTTTGTCTTCGAGCGCGGGAGGGAAATCACCGGGGAACAGCTGAGCGCCGGGGTGGGGCCTCTTCCTTGCCTCTAGAGTAGAGAGAAACTCAGGCCCCTCGGGCAGGGTGCAGCCTGGAGGTGTGTTTTACTTTACTTATATGGTGTTTAACACTTTTAGACTTGGTAATCAGCACTTAAACTTCAGGTGATTCCATATGAACACCCAGACTGCTGGTTTCTTTTAGAAATGAGCCACCCAGCAGCACAGGGCCTTGCCTGGGTCACCACTCATGAGCTGGGGGCGTCTGCCACCATCCCGCATCTGGGCCACCTGGTGAGCACAGCTCCAGTCCTTGTTCCAAAGGCAAGTCAATGCTTGGAAGGGCTTTTAATTCTAAGGACATTTTTGAAGCAAGTGTGGCAGTTGTTCTTAAGTTGGTAAAAGAACTGGAGAGAGAGAGAGGGTGGTGACTGCAAGCAGCTGACGTGGGTGGGGACAGCCGTGCTTCAGTGCTGGAGAAATCGCTGCTGTCCTAGTAGCTGGGTGAGAATTCCCTTCAGGGGATCCTCAGCTTTGGTGGAAGGTGCCAGTTCTGAAGGTGAGTGCCACAGGCACCATGTGTTCAGAGGAGGCCAAATCTACTGTGGGAGCCAAGAGAGAGATCTGTTTGCTCCTGAGAGGGAGGAGTGGGGAGGAGGGGAGCTGGCTGGGCCGTGCGTTCCTACCCCACAGACTTTCTGCACCTTCAGACAGTTCTACTAAAATTCAAGAAGTGTTTGATGGATTAGAGAGGAACACTGTTGAACTTGCCAAGAGGACCTGAGAGTTCAGGCTGATGTGAGCTGAGAGTAGAGATGGCATCTGTGAGCCAGGAGCTGGACTGTGCCTTCCAGAAGGTTAGGAAAGGGTTGAAATCTCTAGCAGGCACAGGATGTCCCCAGGCCTCCCCACCTTGGGATCTGAGCCAGTTCTGCCCAGATCTCAAGGCTCAGAAGGGCCCAGCAGCACTGGGATATGAAACATGGGTTAACTATCCCTGTGATTAATTTTTGTAGCAGCAGCATTATTGAGGGAAAGGTCTGTGGGTCAACCCCAGGCAGGCAAGCCCCTTCCCCTCCAAGTGCCAGCGTTTGGGGATCCCCTGGTGGCAACACCAGATGGCAGCACATGCCCCTGGCTAGGCTGCCTGGAGTGTGGCCCACACCTGCCCCCAGCAGAACCTGGATGCCCTTGGCCCTACCCTGCCAGGCGGACTGTGTTAACCAGGGTGCACGCGAGAGCCACCTGTGGCTACACAGCCTCCGTCCTCCATGAGAGCGGAGCCACTTGCTTTGTCAAAGCTGCAGTCCTAGGACCTGCCTGACCGCACACGGCTGGGCGGCTGGGCCTCGGTCTGGGGTGGAGGAGTGGGACGCAGAGGTGGGTAGAACAGTGAAAGGAGAGCAGACAAAGGAACCTTATGTCCCTCAGATGCTGACACAGGACATTAAGACCCAGAGATGTCATAAATTAATGACATCTGAGAATAAACAAAAAGAGGAGCTTAACGAGGCCACACTCACACTAACTGAAAACTGAGGGCAGAAACCTCCCAGCTCTTCCTCGCTCCTTGATCACTTCTCTCCTGTGAGTTGTGCCTCCGCCTCCGCCTGGCCTCGTCTCAAAGCTCCTTCCTGCCTTCTCTCCTTGCAAGTGATTTGGCCCTTTTCTCTGGCCCGTCCGTGGCGCTTTCTGAAAAAGGTTCCTGTACCCGTATCTACACTCTTTACCTCCCACCACTCGCCCCCAAGCCTCAGCAGTGCTCCCCGTGGACTCCACGACCTCCCAGGGGCCAAAGGCAGGGGACCCTGTTTAGTCCTTCCTCTGCTCCCTGAGGCCATGTGGCTCTCACTTCCAGCCCCTCCCTCTCCTGGGTCTTTGGATCTTTGCCCCCCTCTGCTGATCCTTCTCAGCTCCTCTACCCTCCGCCTGCTGACTGATGCTCCAGCCCCTCTGACTCCTTAACCTTCCCAGTCTCAGCTCATCACTGTCTTCCTTAAGCCTTCCATTCCTCCTGGGTTTGCTAGCTCAGAGAGACACCCCACATCCACCCAGGTCAGACTCGAACCTGGGCCACCTCTCCTTACCTCTCAGGTGCCCTTTGTCCTCACTCATCTCCTCCATGCTGCTTTCAGAGTGATCTTCACACAAAGCTAATCCCACATTCAATGGCTCCTCAAACTGCAGGAATGTCACCTAGATCCATGAACCTGGCATTGTGACTCTGTGCCATCAGACCCCACCTCTCTGTCCAGCCCTGACTCCTATCACCCGACCTCACCTATGACCCAGCTCCATAATCTCTCTCCTGGTCCATTACTGAGCTGCTTCTTCATCCTGGTTGCTCTTCCTTCACCCCATTTCTCCAACTTTGGCATCTTCCTAGGTCCTCTCACCCCAAGTCTGCCCCTCTGAAGCCCCTTGTGCTTCCTGCCTCTCTCTTGGGGGAGGGCTGTGGCCTTGTGCTACAAATACTGAGAAGGCTGGGACCTGGCCCCTTTGCTACAGTGCTTGCACCTAGGCAAATGTCTCTGTGCATTTTGTTGCTCAAACAAACTATAAGGGACTAAAAATAAGTGTGCTTGCCCATTTGGGGCAAATTATGAACAAGATACAAGAAGATCAAAAACCTGACCACCACTTCTGAGGATCCAATAGCAAAAAGAGGGTACTGCACATGTACCCTGCATGCAGCACTGCCGGGGGTGGGGGGCCAACCACTAAAACCCCCCCTAGACCCGCCCCTACCCTCACCCCTTATAAGGATCAGCTCCTTTTCTCCCCCGTCAGCGAGTAGGCAGGGGAACCTGGTACTTACTTGTGCTCCTTCCTGCTGCAATACTTGTGCTGGACTTTTTCTTCTCTAGGTGCCCACATTCCCTCCGCCACTTGTGCTTCCCCTGTCCCCACCCGCACGTGCTGACTGCTCACTTTGTGCCAGATTCCGAGCTAAGCCTTTTTGAGACACTGCCCTACTTCCTCTGAACGGTCGCCACAGGAGTGAGCTCTAGCACAACTGCCATTGTAAGGGATGCTGAGTGAGCCTGGAGAGCCAAGCCCAGGGCTCAGGGTCACACAGGCATGCAGTGGCAGCTGAGACTTGAACCCAGGTCTGCCTAACTTCCCAAACCTGTGCTTTAGACCACAAATCGAGAGCTACGCAAAAGGGTGCCTGGTCACTAGTGTGCCAGCCATGGATTACAATTGTCCCAAGACAGTGCTCTCCTCTACCTGGTAGGGCAAGGCGCTTACAGTCACTAGCAGCTTCTTTGGTCACCTTGATCCTGTGAGAATATTTTGTGAGCAAAGCAGTGTGGAAAAGGAGGGAAAGCCCTGCCAGAAGCTAGACTTGGTCCTGGCCCCGGGCAACTCACTTACCTTGTACTTTCAGCCAGGCCTGGGAATGTCTGCTGAAGACACCCCCCGCCCCCCACCTCCATATCCTGCCTTTAGGTCAGCATCCCCGCACCACAGGGCCTCCTTGTGCAGGTAATTATCCCTGGCCTGGGATGAGATCTGTGGCCCTGCCCACGCCATCCAGCACAGACAGTCCTTGGTTGGGTTGGCATCTCTCCTGCCCAGCCTTCAGACTTCCCAGTGCAGACCTCAAGGCAGCGGAGCTGGCCCTGCTCAGCCCCGGGCTGGCCATGGCCATACAGCCTCTTACCCTCTCAGGGGGTCTGTTGCTAACTCGGGTCAGGACCTGACAGGTGGTTCAGGGAGACTCCCTGCCTCCAAAATCCAAGGCCAGCCTGGTGTCAGCAGGGAGGTAACAGAACCAGGGTGCAAAGATGCTCTAAATCAGGAAGCTGGAACATTGGGATCCTGGATGGAGCTACTGTAATCCACTGCTGCTGTGCCTGCCACTCAGGTGTAGGCTTTTCGGGGTATCACATCTGCCTGACAACACTGGGACTTCAGTGGGGCCATCAGCCCCACTGCCATTTTGCAGGGAATCTTGAGCTGGGAATAGCTTATAACTCACCCCAGACCACACAGCAAGAAATCCCAGGACCTGGCACTTGAGCCCAAGTGTCACAACTCCTAGGCCAGGGTCCTCTGTTGTTTGTACTCCTCCTGTAACAGAGGAGGACCCTATGGGGCCTTCCCAGGGCAGGCCCTTCCCCCATATCCTCTGCTTTAGCTCCTCTCTGAAGTATAACATGTATCTTATTGGGGGTTATAGGGGTCTCAGGACCTGACCTCTGTGACAGCTGTAGAGCAAAAGCATTATGTACCAAGAAGTCTGCAACAGGCAACCGCGCCCCTCCCTCACTTTGCCATTAAAAATGTGTTGCAACTTAGGTTTCGGGGAGTTTGGGATATTTTGGAAGCACAAGCCACCTGTCTCCTTGCATGGCCCTACAATAAACCTTTTGCTGCTCCAAACTCTGGTGTTTTGGTTTGTTCGGCTTCACGGGCTTGCACTAACACTCTCTGGAATTCTGCCTAATTCTGGGAATTCTAACTCACAAAGAAAGGAAGGTGGCTGCCTGGATGAGCCTCAAGTGTTCCCTCACCTGTTCCCTCCTGCATCTCAGACTTTACAGTTTGCTGGTGGCTAAAAGCAGCAGGACGACCCCACGGCGCCCTGATGTAACGATGCCACCTGCCTTTTCTGGGAGAGGCTTCTGGCCCAGGCCTGTCATGTGCTCACTCTGAGTGAGACAGGCAGGGACCTGGGACCTGGGATCCTTTGCTGCAGTGGCTGCAATGCGTGCACCTGGACAAACATCTCCTCTAGCAACAAAATACAAAGAAACTGTAAGGGACTAAAAATAACCGTGCATGCCCAGTTGGGGCAAATTATGGACAAAATGATACCAAAAAACTAAAATCCCAACCGCTACTTCTACAGAGCCAAGAACAAAAGCAGGGTGCTGTGTGGGCAGACCACCTAGTCCAGCCCCTGGGCCTGCCCCTACCTCACCCCATATGCGCACCCCACCCCCGCGCGCGCCAGCAAGCCAGCAAGGGAACCTGTTGTTACTGCCCTCTGCTGCATCAGGGATCCCAATAAAGCCCTGCCTGAATTTTTCTGTCTGGCCTCTCATTGATTTCCATTGATTAAGAAGGCCAAGTGCCCCAGATGGTAACATGAGCCCCAGGTTCCCCTCTGAGAAATGCTGGAATTACCCACCTTGAGGGTTGTTCTGAGCATCCAGCAAGAGCCTAGTAAAACAAAAGGCTACAAAGCTGAGACACACACTCCTGCGGTAACACATGTGAGGACAATGCACCCATTCCATTTGCCTGCTGCCGTTTAAGGAGGCCAGTGATTGGGAGTCCCAAAAGCGAAGTGTTGCAAAGATTATTCCAAAACAGAATGTTGTAGCTGGAGCCGCTGCTACTGCTGGCCAAACACCGGAATCCCTGGGCAGCCAGGGGCTAGGAGAGTGCGCGTGCCCCTCCCTCGCTCTGCAGGGGCTCCTTCTCTGAGCCAGTTTCTTCTGCCGTCAGTGCTTTCTCCTCTGCACCAACAGATGCAGTTTTCAAGGTGAACGTGATGATCTAATTCATTATAACTACAAAGCTGTTCTCAACTCACCTCACACACACCCATTAGCAACAGACAGAAGTCTTCTGACACTATCCAGTTTGTACAATCACACAACTTTTGGGTTTGAAGAGACTCAGGCATCTTTCACGCCCCTTTCTTAGTGTGCAATCCCTACCAAGGGTTTGTCCAATTTTTTTTTTTTTTAAGGGCCGCACCCAAGGCATGTGGAGGTTCCCAGGCTAGAGGTCTAATCGGAGCTACAGCCGCTGACCTACACCACAGCCACAGCAACGGGGATCTGAGCCACATCTGCAACCTATACCACAGCTCACGGCAATGACGGATACTTAACCCACTGAGCGAGGCCAGGGGTCAAACCCGCAACCTCATGGTTCCTAGTCCCGATTCGTTTCTGCTGAGCCACGACGGGAACTAGTCCAACTTTTCTTTGCACACCTCTGGTGATAAGACAGTGCCCTCTAAGGAAGCCCAGTGCATTTCTGGATAGGTTACGCTGAAATCTTTATCCCTAGAACTGCCCCCTGTTTTCTCAGTTGTCCAGGAGAAATGCACTAATGGTCACCTTTTCCACACAGGATTTCCTGCCTAGTGTGTGATTCCAAAAAATAGGCCACCCAAGGCTACTAAGTGGCCAAAATGTATCTCACTAAAAAATAAAAGACCCAAATGAGAGGAGGAGTGGGTGATCCAGAGACAGATGGGCTTGGGGGAATTGGAACAGAAATAAAGATTTAGGGAGGGCTGAAGTTGAATATTTTTCCTATGAACCAAAGAATGTGACGTGGCTTAGGCACAGCACAAAGTGAATACATATAATCGCTTCGAACTTCTGGTTAGCATTTTTCATGTACATAATCCCATGTGCCCCTCTTAACACTCCACTGTAAGGCAGGACGGGAAGCATTAGCCCTATTTTGCAAATGAGGAAACAGAAGCTCAGAGAGGTTAAGTGGACTGACCAAGGGGAGTACAGGACTGGCAGAGGCTCCAGCTCCCTCAGCATCCCATCTGTTGGCCCACTGCTCTCAGCCCTTGTACAGTTAGTAAGGTGGGAGTCACACGACCAATTCTGGCTGATGGGCAGTAGGCAGAAGTGACATCTGACCCTTGTGAGCTGAAGCATAGAAGAGCTGTTTGCGGAGCTCCGATCGTGGCTAAGTGGTTAACGAATCCGACTAGGAACCATGAGGTTGTAGGTTCGATCCCTGGCCTTGCTCAGTGGGTTAAGGATCCGGCGTTGCCTGAGCTGTGGTGTAGGTTGCAGACGCGACTCGGATCCCGCGTTGCTATGGCTGTGGCGAAGGCTGGCGGCTACAGCTCCTGTTAGACCCCTAGCCTGGGAACCTCCATATGCCGCGGGTGCGGCCCCAGAGAAGGCAAAAAGACACACACAAAAAAAGAGCCGTTTGCAAGTTCTGTGTGCTGCCTCCTGCTGGGACTCAGATCGTAGAGCTGCCTCGTGGGAGGCAGTTGCCCTGGAGACCACCTGGACTCAGAGGCAGGCTTTTATGAGTGGGAAATGGAGCTTTGTTGCATTCGGCTGCTAAGATTGGGACTTTTTTATTATCGCAGCCTTGCCTGGCCTATCCTGACTTAATATCGAAAAGCAGTCATTTGCTTTTAGGTTATCACATGTCAGGCACTGTCCTAAGGCCTCTGCTCACGTCCCCTCATGCAATCCTTGAAGCTGTCTTGTGAGAAAAAGGAATATTCTTTCTCTTTACTGTAAGGGAGAACCGAGAGAGAGAGAAGCAAAGCCGCTTGCCCAGTGTCACAGAGCTCCTTACGTGTGGGCTTGGAACCTGAACCTGGGTCTGTCTGACTGGAAAGCCACGACAAACTCTGCTGATCTGCAGAAACAGATGGCTATTGTGTCCCAACACCCTGTTGGGCTAAATGCTTTCTTTGAAGATGGGAGATTGCACAGATTACTTTTCTCATTCAGATTTTATGCCTGAGTAAAAACCCTTGTGCTGTGATTTATTATAGCAACACTGATTTTCCAATTTTAAGACAACAATGCAGCTTGAAATAAAATGGAATGAAAACAGTGAAACATTTGAAACCTTTGCTTTAGATCCTTATTATGTCTTGCTTGAACTATTCAGGGCCTGCCTCATTTTCCCCTCCTTCCTCTACTCTCCCCATGTTCCAGTCCACTGCCAGAGCTGCCTTTCTAAAACTGAATCTGAGCATGTACCCTCGGGCTCAAAACCCACAAAAAGGCTCCTTGTCTTTTTCCAGCAGCACTTCCTTAATTATACACCTCAGAAAATGAAAAGGTAAATGATACATCCTACAAATAAAAAAAGACTTCCATAGCCAAAGAAGTTTTGGGAATGCTAATTGAATTTTTTGATTATTAAAAATTAAAAATTTTTAGCTAAAATTTGTAAGCTTTAGGACTTTTCAGAGCCTTTAACATGTGAAAGCCCATTGTACATTTCTGAGAGGCAGATACATCATTTCTGGGATTTCTTAAACTTTTGGACCTTGAAATCTCCCCATTCCCTTTTATTTGGGGACACCTAAAGGGTTCCATGCGGTCTGCTTGGGGAGGATGCTGGCTTTTAGGATAAAGTCTGGACTTCTCAGCTAACATTCAAGGCCTCCCAGGATCTGTTCTCAGGTCACCTCCCAGTCTCATCTCACAAACCCCTGCCTCCACCTACCACAGGGGTTCAACTCCTCTCACTGGCGCCCCACCCCCACCCCGACATCTCACAGTCTGTCACTCAGCGCTAGGTTGTGGGGATCTCTGAGCTGTGACCTGGAGAGGAAACAAGGCTTGAGGAACAATGTCAGAAACTCAACACAATACAGTCTCTATTTGGGAGAATGTTAAAAACACTCAATTAGTGACGTGGCTGAGATGAAAATAGGAAGGATGATTGTGTGACTAATTGAAAGCCATGTGTTTACCGAGGCTCAAAGAATCCCTTTTAGAAGTGGGAACTGGGCCCACATATGCCAATGAACAAGGCAAAATGGGTACACGTTGGAAACAAAAAAAGAACCAAGATATTGCTGGGCAGAACCAAAGATATTAACGTAATTAATAAAGTAATTAACATGCACAGGAATGCAAAAGCTGCCAGGAGGCTGATAAGAGAGGGTTATTAAAAAAGAATGAGCAGTGTAGCAGGGAAGTGAAATTAAGTTTTGCATTTCTTTTTTATCATGGACCCCCAAAATACTGAGTAATAAATAGGCCTCGATTTACTGCAAAAATACCAGTGAGGCTGGGGCCAGAATTTGCTGGTGACCCTCCCCCTGGCAAAATAAACAGATCAATCAACCACTCAGTCAGCTAGTCACTGAGAATATGGGGGGACCCACACCCAGTGGTGTAGTTGAGGGCAAGGTAGATCAAGATGTCAGACCGAGGCCAGACTGCCTGAGTTCTAGTCCCAACTCTGTCACTTAGAAATGATGGACTCGCAGCAGTGATTTTAGCCTCATTGTTGCCATCTGTAAAATGGGCCTAAACAAAGTATGTCCTCATAGGATTGAGCATTAAATACACAGATGTGAGTGAAGCTCCTAGACCAGTGCCTGGCCTATCACCCCGCACCCCTTGCAGCAGTCTACCTAAGAAAGAGCTCCCTGTTAACATTCAGAAAATGTTTCCAAGGATTCATTAAGACAACCAGACCAAACTCATGTCCCTTCCTGTCCTTGCTCTTCTGCCTGGTTCCCAGAGTGCTCAGAGGAAGGGGAGGAACATGGATTCAGGCACAGGAGGACTGGTTTAAACTGGTGGCTTATATCAGTCACGTCTCTGACTCTGGGACTTGGGGCCAGTCTATGCCTCGGTTTCTCCATCGGGGAAATGAGGAGTCTGTTTAGGTGACTTCTTCAAGTTCTGTACGCCAACATCAGCCACACAGGCAAGCACTGACTGCAGAGAGAAACAACCCTCCTTGGAGCCTCCTTCTCCTCCATCTAGTCCTGGCAAAGGGTCCTCCTGGGCCCTCAGGCTAGAAGCTGCAGCTTCATGGCTCCTGTGCCTCCGTCACCAACCCGTCCCGAGTCCTGTGTCTTGGGACACCTCGGCCCCAGCCCTCGGGGTTTAGGATCTCGGGCCCTCACTGCACCACCTCCCTAGCCTGCCCCTCCCATCTCTCCCACACCCACTTTGCTCCTCTTCTCAAATGTTTACAAGAACTTTTTTTTTTGAAACATACTGAAAAGCTAGCTAGTACAACGAACCCTGTGCACTCGCCTCCAGAAATCAAAAACTTCTCACATTAGACCATGTCTGCTTGCTCTCTCTCTCCACACATACTTTTTCCTCCTAAACCATTTGAACGTAAAACCCAGGGACTCCACACGCTTCAGCAACCACAGTAGCATCATATCTAAAAGACGTAACAATAACTACGTAATGTCATCTGAGAGCCAGAGTGAACTTTTACTAAGAGCTTCTCGAGCTGTTCTGCTGCTGAAATTCCTTTAATGGCTCCTCATCGTCTCCAGGTTATGGTCCAGGCTCCCCCCGGCTCTGTCTGCCCTGACTTTCTACCCACAAGCAGCCAGATGCAACCGATTCTTCAACTTTTCTCTAGACATACCGTCTGCTTTCCTGCTCATGGATTTTCCTCCTCCTCCTGGAATGCCACTGCCTCCAGTACCTTCTCCTTGAGGTTTTGCCCATTATTTAAAGCTCAGCTAAAATTCTCTGTTGTCCAGGGAAACTTCTAAGGTCATTCTAGTTGAAATGCATCTTTCCTTTCATATCTCCGTAACATATGGGAAGCTAGTGTGATGACCTATTTCATACCTGGAGGAAGGCAGAGACAAAAGTCTCACAGAGAAATGGAATCCATCCCTGATCCAACTGCCTGGACTCTGTAGTACCTCTGGGATCTGCCAGGATGCCAATATGTTCCCTCTACTGTGTACTCCAGTTTGAGTTACTTGCAGCCAAAAACACAGTAATACCGTAGGGATTAGAGCTGACAACCCTGCAGCCTCCTGAAGCTTTGAAGCAACAGTAGAAGAACACGGGGCATTAAGCTCCAGTTACAATGAACACATGCTCTTCCCCAGGACCATCTCCCCCTCCTACCGTCCTTCCTTTGGAGCGCCCTCATCTACCCTGTCCTAAAAGACTGGAGGTAAAATTCATAGGAACATTCACAATTTTAGTCATTTAAAAATGTACAGAATTTTTTTTAGTGTATTTACGATGCTGTTCAGCCATCACCTACCACCTAATTCCAGGTAATTCTCACCACTTCAAAAAGAAGCCCCATACCTCTTAGCAGTCTCTCCCCATTCCCCCGGCCCTCTAATCTACTTTCTGTCTCTACGAATTTGCCTACTCTGGACATTCCATATAGACAGAATCATAGACTCTATGGCCTTTCAGTGTTTGGCTTCTTTCAGTGAACGTGCTTCCAGGGTTCAGCCCCGTTGCAGCCATCTTTAGAGCGCATTCCTCTTTAAGGCTGAATAATGCTATATTGTCTGGCTATACCACATGTTGTTTATTCATCCATCAGTTGATGGACATTTGGATTTTTTTCCCGCTTTTTTGGCTATTACGAATAATGCCTCTATGAATATTTGTATACACATTTTCATTTCTCTTGAGGAATGGAATTGCTGGGTCACATGGTAACTCTAATTTTTTGAGGAACTGCCAGACTGTTTCGCACAGCTCCTGTTTACTTTGTCTAAATCCTATTTGTTCATTCAAGACTTGGGGCAAACATGTACACCCCTCCCTTTTTGTGGAACACTTCTCAAGGCGGGATGACTAGCCACCCGGAGGGGCTACGCTGTCGCAGCACTTACCACCTGCCCTGACACTGTCAGTTTGCACATCTGTCCCTCATGGACTAGGTGAGTCCTAAGAGCGGGGGCTGCGCTTTATCCATCGCTGTGGCTCAGCATCTGTCACACAGTGAATGCCCAGCAAGTGTGGGTTTGGCGAATGAATGAACGGCCCGTCTCTTTAGTGGCCTCATGGGACAGCCCGGCTTCATGAAGGCTTCTTCATAACAGACTGCGGGCTGTGCTGAGAACCTCCTAGATCTGGGGGTGAGAGCGTGTGGGTGGAGCAGGGGGTGTGGAGGCCTGAGAAGGGGGTGGGGGGGTGCGCGTGTGTGGATGCTGTTCGACAACACCTGGCTTGAGTTCAGAGGCTGCCGTGGATCAAGCCAAACGAGGGGGGAACGTAAGGACAACAAACGTGGAGGAAAGGGCATTTGGGATGCCTGATCACAGGCAGCGCTTGAGATAATAACAGTAACAGGCCTCAAGCTGGGGTGGAGCTCCGCTGCTTATGAAGCCCTTTCCTATCCATTATCTCATTTGAGAGTCAGCGTGGGGTGAGGAGCGAGCAGGGCTCTGGGGAGCAGCCGGCCTGGCTTTGCGCTTCCGAGCCCCACTTGCTTCCTGTGTGGTCCAGAGTCTAGCACTTGAGTCCTCTCGCCTTCATGTGCTCACCTGCAAGACGGGAAGAGAACGCGCTCTGCTTGAGGTGGCTGTGAGGACTGTGAGTGGTGCCAGGGGAAATGCATCGGAACGGCTAAGTCACTCCACAGGCGGCAGCAGCGCTCCTCAAGTTCCCCTTGGGAGGCAGGCAGGGTAGTTATGTTAATTTCCTTGCAGAGTCAACAAGTTTTGAGGAGGAATGGGAACGAAGGTCACATGATGGGTCTCCGGGTGTCAGGCTTTGTGCTGATAAGCACTTGAACACATGAGGGAGTCAATGCTCATGGTAAACCTGTGAGGGAGGAATGGCTTTTTCCTTATGGGCACTGAAGCTCAGAGAGGGTGAATTACTCACCCAAGGTCACACAGCTAGGAGGTGGCAGAATATGGACCAAATCTTAGATGGTGGTGTTTACGGCTATGTCATTACTCGTCCAGAAGCCCACAGAGCAGGAGCCTGCGTTGGTGCGTGCATTCCATTTCTTTGGCATGTGAATGCAAGATTTCCAGAAAGCTGCCATATATATTTGATAATTGGTATGAACATGCAATCTCTCGTCAGCTGGCTTCCCGTCTGCTGTAAGACGCAGATAAGAAAGGGAGCTGAGCCGACGCAGGAAAATCCTCCACGCCCGTTGGCAGAAATCACTCCAGCCCGGAGTTACCTTTCTTGATTTAATTCTCCGATGCTTCTGTGTCTGACTCGTGTAAGAAAATGACTTTTCGGGTGAAATATTAAAATGCCACGCGTGGATGTTCAGAGTCTCACTCTGGCAGCTCCAGTGATAATGGCTGGGAGCAACAAGCTCTGCAGCCTGCATATGGGAGTCTGATTCAATTCCTCTTTAATTGCTGAACCAGGAACATGCCAGACTGGGCTCAGGGGGCCCAGTGACAAGGACTCAGACACAGGAAAATGGCAAGATGAGGGACCAGCTCTGAGATGGCTCAGGGGCAGGGTGGCCTAGGACCAGATAATAAATAATGCTCCAAATAATAGTTACCCTTCATTGAACTCTCTCTACATGCTGGGTGCAGGGTATGTCCTTTACAGACAGGGGCACTGACCTTTCTAATCCTCCCCAAAGCCCTGTGAGGTGGGTATTAGTATTAATATCTAGACCCCCATTATGGATGAGGAAACTGTGGCCCTTAGAAGTTGTCACTTATCTTATTAATTTCCTAGAGTTGCCAACCAAATTTCCACAAACTGGTGGCTAAAAATGAATAGAAATTTATTCTTGCATAGTTTTGGAAGCCAGAAGCCTGAAATCCAGTGTCATCTGCATTCCCTCTGGAGGCTCCAGGGGAGGATCTTGTGCCTCTCCCAGCCTCTGGTGGCCACAGGAATTCCTTGGCTTGTGGCTGCATCCCTGATCTCTGCTTCCATCCTCTGTGTCTGTGTCTTCAGTTTTTTTTTTTTTTTTTTTTTTTGTCTTTTTAGGGCCACACCTGCAGCGTATGGAGGCTAGGGGTTGAATCAGAGCTATAGCTGCCAGCCTACGACACAGCCACAGCAAAGCCAGATCCGAGCTGTGTCTGCAACCTACACCACAGCTCACGGCAATGATGGACTCTTAACCCACTGAGTGAGGCCAGGGATCGAACCTGAGCTCTCACGGATCCTAGTCAGATTCGTTTCTGCTGAGCCATGATGGGAACTCCTTGGCTTCTTTTAATGACACTTGTCATTGGATTTAGGGCCAATCCATATAACCCAGGATGATTTCATTTTAAGATGCATCTGCTAAGACTCTTTTTCTAAATAGGGTTGCATTCACAGGGGTAAGAATGTTGACGTATCGTTTTTGGAGATTCAATCCATGACACTTAGCTAACTTTACACAGTAAGTGGCTGAGCCTAACTCCAGAGTCCATTTGCTTCACCACCACAGGCTAAGTGCTACATACTTGTCCGCTGTGTAACTCTGGCCATGCTACTTTTTTTTTTCTTTCACTTTTTAGGGCCATACCCATGGCATATGGAGGTTCCCAGGCTAGGGGTCGAATTGGAGCTACAGCTGCTGGTCTACACCACAGCCACAGCAATGCGGGATCTGAGCTGCATCTGTGACCTACACCACAGCTCATGGCAACACCAGATCCTTAACCCACTGCGTGAAGCCAGGGATTGAACCTGCAACCTCATGGTTCCTAGTCGTATTTGTTTCCACTGCACCACAACAGGAACTCCTGGCCATGCTACTTAATCCCCCTTTGCCTCAGCTTCCTCATCTATGGACTGTGGGTAATAACAGTAACTGTCGCATGGGCTGTTGTGAGGATTAAAGGACTGATAAAGGAAAGCACTTGGAACAACGTCTAGCACATAGTGTGAACTCAGCAGAAGCTGCTGCTAATATTATTTTTGCTATTGTGACTCCCAAGACAACGCGGCTTTGCTAGCATCCTGGATGAAGGCTGAGCAGACCCATTGCTGAGGATGAGGCTAGACTGGGAGGCAATGGTCTCAGATCTCAATTTGCTGGGTGTGAACATCTGCTCACAAGTGCTTCACTCTTACGAAACATCAACCAGATAATCACAGATGGGAGAGATTTAAACATCTATAAGAGAACACTATGCACAATGAATGCTAATAATTGTGAAAGCATCAATGAAGAAAATGTTTCTTTAAAACAAAACCAAATAAAGCACAGGACTGATGCAAAAAAAAAAAAAAAAAAAAAGCGGGAAGTATGAGGGAGTTCCCACTGTGGTGCAGTGAGTTAAGAATCCAACTGCAGCAGGTTAGGTCGCTGTGGAGGTGCGGGTTTGATTCATAGCCTGGCACAGTGGATTAAAGGACCCAGCATTGTAGCTGCAGCTTGGATTCAATCCCTGGCCCTCGAACTTCTATATGCCACATGTGTGGCCATAAAAACTAAAAAAAAAAAAAAAAAAAAAAAAAAAAAAAAAAAAAAAAAAAAAAAAAAAAAAAAAAAAAAAAAAAAAAAAAAAAAAAAAAAAAGCAAAAAAAAAAAGCAGCAGTGGCAGCAGGAAGTATGACTAAACCAACAGACCGACCCTGACCGAATCGATCCCAAGTCATCTTATACCACATGGCCTGGGCTGGGTACGTTTCTTGCATGTAGGTTCTCTCAGGTCGGTCAGCTCACTTCTCTAGGCTCAGTTTCCTCATTGATGAAATGGGGATGTCAAAGTGCTCTGTAAACTGTGCATGCTGTAGAAATGTGCAGCACTCTTACTATTAAAGTATGTGTCTGCCAGCTGTTGAGTGTCTGTACCCAAGTGGGATAGGCCTGGGGTTAGAGCCCCAGTCCAGAGAAGGCCAGGGGGAGCAGGTAGGCTGGGCACTGAGAATTGGGATGACGATGCTGTGTCCCCCGAGCTCTTAGGAGGGGTCCACAGGTTGTATCAGTGTCCTCTGAACTCTGAGCATCTTTGGAGTGCTCCGTCCTATGTCAAGGTCAAAATGACGAGTATTTGAAGTTTAAGCCACTGTCACTTTAAGAAGAACTCCAAGCCAAACAGTGGCAGAAAGTAATGAACATCCCACCAAGTGGCAGATGGTTCCATTTCAGAGCCACTGCGAGGTGCCCAGACACTGTGGTCCCCTTGCCCCTTGCTTTCCTGTTGGTTTCTGTGGCTGATGGCTCCCTGCAACTGCAGGGCAGGTGGCTTTTGCTTTTTTTTTTTTTTAAGCCACCTAAAGTTCTGGTCTGCAAGTTGCTCACCCTCTGCCTCTCAACTGCAATGAAAAATGCTACAGAAATAGAAATCTTGTAGCTTTTCCTTCTTTCTTATTCCTTACTGTCTTCCACTGGGAAAACAGTTATTCAAATGATGACTCAAGAACTTTCAGGAAAACATGAGACTGGAGGGTCTCAGTCAGCTCTGTGGGGCCCGCACATGTGAACCTTCCCAGCTGCCCCCCACTCACTCTCATTTCCTTTGTCACCATCACTGCTCTAGCTAGAGGTGGGCTGAGGAGAGTCGAGGGGCCATCTGGACCTCAAGTTTCTTGGATTTGATTTTTCTTCTCTCATCTTTTTAGTCTTAAATATATTGTCCTCAGTCTGTTTCTTTTTATTATTTTTATTTTTTCCATCATAGTTGATTTACTTTGTTCCGTCAGTTTCTACTGTACAGCAAAGTGACCCAGGCATTCATATATATATACATATATATATTTTTCTCTATAAAGAGAATATATGTATTCTTTCTATATTATACATAAATAGAATATATATATTCTTTTTCTCACATTATCCTCCATCATGTTCCCCTAAATATAGTCCCCTGTGCTATACGGCAGGATCTCATTGCTTATCCACCCCAAATACAATAGTTTGCATCTATTAACCCCAGACTCCCAGTCCTTCCCACTCCCTCCTCCTCCTCCTTGGCAACCACAAGTCTGTTCTCCGAGTCCATGAGTTTCTTCTCTGTGGAAAGGTTCATTTGTGCCATATATTAGATTCCAGATATACGTGATATCGTATGGTCTCTGTCTTTCTCTTTCTGACTTATTTCACTTAGTATGACAGTCCCTAGTTCCATCCATGTTGCTCCAAATGGCATTATTTTGTTCTTTTTTAATGGCTGAGTAGGATTCCATTGTGTATATATACCATATCTTCCTAATCCATTTATCTGTTAATGGACATTTAAGTTGTTTCCATGTCTTGGCTATTGTGAGTAGTGCTGCAATGAACATGCAAGTGCACATATCTTTTTCAATTTAAGTTTTATCCAGATATATGCCGAGAGTGGGATTGCTGGATATAGACCAATGGAATAGAATAGAGAACCCAGAAATAAAGCAAGACACTTACAGTCAATTAATCTTCTACAAAGGAGGCAAGAATATAAAATGGGGAAAAGACAGTCTTTTCAGTAAGTGGTGCTGGGAAAACTGGACAGCCGCATGTAAATCAATGAAACTGGAACACACCCTCACACCATGCACAAAAATAAACTCAAAATGGCTTAAAGACTTAAACATAAGACAAGACACCATCAAACTCCTAGAAGAGAACATAGGCAAAACATTCTCTGATATCAACCATACAAATGTTTTCTTAGGTCAGTCTCCCAAGGCAACAGAAATAAAAGCAAAAATAAACCAGTGGGACCTAATCAGACTGAGAAGCTTTTGCACAGCAAAGGAAACCATAAAAAAAAAAGAAAAAAGACAACCTACGGAATGGGAGAAAATAGTTTCAAATGATGCAACTGACAAGGGCTTAATCTCTAAAATATACCAACAACTTATACAACTCAACAGCAAAAAAACCCAACAACCCAATTGAAAAATGGGAAGAAGACCTCAATAGACATTTCTCCAAAGAAGATATGCAGATGGCCAACAAGCACATGAAAAAATGCTCAACATCACTGATTATTAGACAAATGCAAATCAAAACTACCATAAGTTATCACCTCACACCAGTCAGAATGACCATCATTAATAAGTGCACAAACAACAAATGCTGGAGAGGGTGTGGACAGAAGGGAACCCTCCTGCACTGTTGGTGGGAATGTAAATTGGTACAACCACTGTGGAAAACAGTATGGAGATACTTCAGAAAACTCAAATTTGTTTCTAACTCTGGTATCTGCAGTGCAGTCCTGGGCTCTTCCTAGAGATTGGTGAGGGCTGGTTCACAGAGTTTCAGCCCTGGCCGCATACTAGAACCCATGGCAATTTCTAAAAAAAGCCCCCAGTGTTCAGGCCTCTTTCTAAACCAATTAAGTCAGAATTTCTGGGGGCTGTGACCTGAGTACCAGTATTTAAAAAAAAGTTTCTCTTCTGGGATGATGCAGCCAGGATTGAGAACAACAAAATTTAGCTTTATGTAAACAACTCTTACAACTCAACAACAAAAGGACAAATAATTCAATTAAAAATGGGCAAAGGACTTAAATAGACATTTCTCCAAAGAAGATATACAAATGGCCAATAAGCACATGAAAAGGTGCTGAACATCATTAGTTATTTGATAGTCATTCTCATCAAAACCACAAAGAGAAACCACTTCACACCTGATGGCTATAATCAAAGAGGCAGATACACAACAAGTGTTGGCAGCAAAGTGGAGACAATGAACAACAAGTGTTGGCAGCAAAGTGGAGACAATGAACCCAATGACAAGTGTGAAGTGGTACCTCATAGCAGTTTTGATATACATTTCTCTAATAATCAGTGATGTTGAACATTTTTTCACGTTCTTGTTGGCCATCTGCATATCTTCTTTGGAGAAATGTCTATTGAGGTCTTCTTCCCATTTTTCAATGAACCCTCATACATTGCCAGTGGGAATGTAAAATGGTGCAGCCACTGTGGTACTGTCTAGCAGTTCCTAAAAATGTTAGACATGGTTACCATATGTCACAACCATTCCTGTATGTATGTATGTATGTATGTATGTATGTATATATACATACAGGAATACATATATACATATATATATATACACACACACACGCACACATATATATCTTAGATAATTGAAAATACATGTTCACATAGAAATAAAAATCTATACACAAATGCTCATAGCAGCAATACTCATAATAATCAAAAAGTAGAAACAAACCAAATACCCATCAACTGATGAATGAACAAGTGAAATGTTCCATCTAGGGAATATTACTGAGCCACGAAAAGGAGTGAAGTACTAACGCATGCTACGACATGGAAGAAGCGTAAAAACATTATGCTAAGTCAAAGAAGCCAGACACAAAAGCCACATATTTTATGGTTCTATTCATATGAATCTCCACAGAAGGCAAATCTACAGAGCCATGAAATAGATTAGTGGTTGCCAAATCTGGAAGGAAGGGGAAATGGGGTGGGGGGTGATGGGTAAAAGGGTTTCTTTTTGGGGTGATGAAAAATTTCTGGAATTAGTGAGGATTGTTGCACAACCTTATGAATGTACTGAAAACCACTGTAATATACCTTTTAAAACTGAACTTTATGGTATGTGAATTACATCTCAAAAAAAAAAAAACCAAAAAACCTGTCTGCCACGGAGAATGGCTTGGAAGGGCTACGAGTGGGAGCAGGGAGCTTGCTTAGAACTTGTGTAACAACAGCAATAACGACAACAACCCAGTGGCCTACACAGTAAAGGTTCTTTACTCCTCATGCCTGTTGTCCACTGTGTGTCAGCTGTAGCTCTGCCTTACAGTGCCTCCTCTGGGACGCCAGATGATGGGAGCTGATGGCACTTTGGATCTCAGTGGTGGCAGTAAAGATGGACAGAAGTGATGAATCAGGATAGGATCTGGGAGCAGTGCGGGCACAACTACTGCAGGAACTGCTCAGAGAATATCCCACTGATCTCGTACTAAGGTTGCCCTAAGACTGGCCTCATTCAGTCGTTCAACTAATGTTATTTATTGAGTGTGTACCATGCGCCAGGCACATTTGCTGGTGCTGAGGATATAACAGTGAAAAAAAAATACAACCCTGCCTCCTCTCTCTTCTCTTTCCAGTTGGGGGGGCCGGTAGTTGTGCGAGTGACAGGAAGTGGATGGGAGGCACTCCAGTAGTCATTATGGCTGAACATCAATCCCTGGGTCTTTTCTGGGTGCATAATAGGACCGATCTTCCCTGCCCCAGGGAACCCATGAGAGTTAACATGTTAGGGCCAGTGAAATATGAGTGGGAGTGACATGTGACACTTTCGAGTGGAAGCCTTAAAAGTCACTTGCCATGCACTCTCCCTTTGCCACAAAAACTGCCCCAGAGGTGCCTGACCAGCTGTGCCCTGGAGTGAGAATGCTATGGGTGGAGCTACAGTTGATCCTCTATGAACAAGCGCTATGAAGAGTAAAGTCTCTGTTTTAATCCACTGAGTTTTGTTGTTACCGCAGCAAAAGCTAGCACACCCTGTTCTCTCTCACTTTTCACCCTCTGAGGGACATTACATCCAAACACAATCCTGGCTCATATTTTAGACAAGTAAGCCCAATATCTCAGCACAGTAAGTCAGATATAAAACCAGGAGTCTGGAGGCACATGTCATGGGGAAGATGACAGCCACCTTGTAGGAGCCTGTGCATGGCACACAACGGGCTCACCATAAATGCTGAAAGAGTGCCTGGATGACACACTTTGTGTGTGTGTGTGTGTGTGTGTGTGTGTGTGTGTGTGTGTGTCTTTTTAGGACTGCACCTGCAGCATATGGAGGTTCCCAGGCTAGGGGTGGAATTGGAACTGTAGCTGTCAGTCTACGCCACAGCCACAGCAACACGGGATCCCAGCCGCATCTGCGACCTACACCACAGCTCACAGCAACGCCGGATCCTTAACCCACCGAGCAAGGCCAGGGATTGAACCTGCGTCCTCGTGGATCCTAGTCAGATTCATTTCTGCTGAGCCATGATGGGAACTCCCTGGATAACACACCATTTATAAGAGGTGGGTTGGTTGGAATTCTCCGGAAAGAGGGAAAGTCTCTATGGGGGCCACAGCCTGTGTTTCTGCTGACATGGATGTGGGGGAAATCATCAAAATTTAAAGGCAGTCTTTGCTCAAGAACCGGAATGGCTTTACCAAGACACACAGTGGTCAGAAGATGCCGATATGGCAGATAATTCCCAGCCATTCTGCCCTGTGGCACCCGAGAATTCCTGGTAAACATCCTGCCCCCTGCAGAGCACCTGGACAGGTAGAAAGCAGAGTTTCCTGCCTCAGGACTGTCCCCTGGTGCAATCACTCTGCGTCTTTTGCTTTGTGTCCTGAGGGGCCTTTGGAGCCCAAGTACCTCCTGAAGACACTGGGGAAGCAGTAAGTGAGCTGAAATAAACTGCAGTCTCTCATGGATCTACGATGCCTTCTGACCCGAGAAGTTCTAGAAACCTGGCTGTGGCCAGCAGAGCTGTCTGTCCAGACACAGGGCCCACAATGCTGACCACAGCCGGGGCTGAGCTGGGACCCCTGCCAGAAGGACAGTGTCTGCAGACATTCTGAAAATGTCTCTCTGGCATGTCGTTCCAATTAAATCTCGCCTCGTGTTCTCATTTTAATAGCTTAATCTGGAACTTACACCTTGCCCCCTCTCCCAAAGGGCCTGAGGCAGCCCACAATAAAAGCCCAAACACAAAAGGCCAGTCAAAAATAAAGATGAACCATCAGAAGGCGAGATAATCCTCCAGGAACCTGAGAAAGGATAGTTATTGGGGCCAAGTGTTGAAATTGGCTCCAACTTTCTGGCAAGGTTAAAAAGAAAACAGAGCGGCTTATTCAGTTCCGGTTGCCTGATCAAAGGAAGGAAGTAGACACAAGTTCATGGGGGGAACACAGCCCGTTTCCTGGCACTTAATGCTGTGAGGATCTATCTTGTGGATCTTTATCTCAGGGCCACTAAGTCACAAACTGAACAACAGCCTTTTACAGAAGATGCTGAATCATTCTTCGATTGGCAGATTTAGCCCCATAAGTGGACCCTTGATAAAAGGTGAGGGTGTAATATTAAATTAAATTGCAACTCGGCAAAGACATTTCTTGGAGAAGCTGGCTTAATGGGCCCAGACAGATGGGTCGAAATCGGACATATGGAGGCATGGGGAGAGAGCTCCAGGTGGAGGGAACAATTTATTCAATAAATATTTACTGAGAACCTACGGTGATGCAGGCCCTGCCAGTGGGTGCTGGGGACACACAGATGGCCTTGGCCTCTGAGGAGGTCATGGACTAGGAGGGGTCGGGTGCACAGACAGATAATTACCAGTGTGGTGACCAGATGAGGGGGCAAAGGGGTGAGGCGGGGGCCTAGACAGCGGCATCCGAAGCAGCCTGCTGTTCCAGATGTTTTGGAAAAGATGCTTCCGAGCTGCCTCTTAAAGGTCAAGCATGGATTTATTTATGTGAAGGTGGTGTATTGGGGTGCGGAGGTGGGCGTTCTGGGTGGAGGGGGACAGCACGTACAAAGGCGTGGAGGGAGAGAGAGCGTGTGACGTTTTGGAGAAGTGCCTTTGACAAGGGGAGCTGAGCACAGGGAGCGAGGGAGAGGCTGAGGGATGAGGTAGGGGCGGCAGACGAGGCCAGATCATCGAGGACCACCTGAGCTGCTAAGGCGTGAGGGCTCCATCCTCTAGCCGATGGGGAGAGTTTTCAACAGAACAATGACATGGTTGGAACTTCTAGGCGGAGTTAGCCTAACTGACCCTCAGCTAACAGACCCACCCGAAGTCCTTGCTGAGTCCTGCTAACTGCCTGGGACTTGGTCTGTATCAAATGGGGCCTGAGCAGAGCCATCCAGAACCTCATGAATGACTATGGATGACAAAGACCTGTCTTGCTGTCCAGGCCCGGCAGCGAGAACCCATCACTTGGACTGTGACCTCGGTATCAAAGCCTTGGGCCGCCAGGCTGCCCACATGCAGCTCACAGAGCAGGTTGCACCCTGACCCTTGGCACGCCCCTCACCCTGACCGGTATGGTGTCTCTTACTACAAAATAGTGTAAGAAGGAGCTTGGATAAGCTTTATGAAGAAACCAGATGTTTCTGAAAGTGTCTGCTTTAGGATTATTATTTTTTTTTTCCAGAGCAACTGTAGAGGGAAGCAGAAGATAAGAGTTAAAACTATTTAAAACTCTATGTATTTGCCTCTTCCAACATCCGTTTCCATAGAAACATAACTGGAATAAGACACCAGTTTCAGAGCCAAAAGCAGTCCATGACTTCCAAATTCCCTATTTGCTTCCACAGGGGGAAAAACAAAAAAAAGCATGGAACACGGAGGGAAGTTTGAAATACTCCTCTGTCCCAAACTGCCCTTTACTTGGTGGCTGCCTGAATGGCCAGAGTGCCACAGAACCCAGAGTGCAGGCGATTCTCGTGGTGGCCTGTCAGACAACATGTGCAGACAGCCTGCTGCCATTTCTGTGCATGAACGTCACACATGTGGCTTCCGTGGGTGACCAAAACTGCACATGACTGCATCTCTGTTGCCACCTACCTGGGAAGCAGAGGGGAAAGCTCAGAGAGCAGAGGACACTGCTTTGGTGGCTGCCTGTGGCTCTACGGGTGTTCAACATTTGGTGGCCTTTAGTGCTGGCCGCCACCTTTTCTCCATCTTCAAACCAGAGATGGTCGGGTGGAGGCGGAGGCGGTGGCCTAGCAGAGAAGGAAGGCTTGGGACAAACACAAACAACTCCTCCACCTAGATTCACAGGCTGTCTTCACACCATCAGTATGCACTGCTTTCGCTTTGGGGGAAATTATCTCAAATTATTTTCCTTGAAAGAAAAAAAAAAAAAACCTATATGGGTGTGTGTGTATGCACACACGTACACAGTGTCGATTCTTGGTTTTCATCATACTTGATCTAAAAGAAGCATTTGACACGCTTCATCAAAACTTCCTCCTTGAAACACTTCTTTCATTTGGTTTCCTAGACACCAGACTCATCTGATTTTCTTCCCATTTCTGTGGCTTCTCCTTCGCTCTTTCCTTCCTATCTCCCTGGTCTCCAACACTGGAGCAGTTGGGGGGGGGTCTGTCCTTGGTCCTCTTCTTGCCCGCATCCATACGCCCCCGGGGCTCCCGTCCAAAGCTTTCAGTGTCATCTATATGCTGACCACATCCAAGTTCCCATCTGCAGCCCACACCTCTCCCTGAACCCCACGTCCGTATGTCCAACACCTACTCACCATCGTCACTAGTAGAGTAGGTATACAAAAAAGGAGAGTTTTTTTCCTTTATTCCAAAAATACAAATCATATTTTAAAAACCTTTTTAACATACTTGGCAGATTTATCCACACCTGCTATATCTGAAATGCAGAAACAGCCAATCTTCCCATCAGAGCCCATAAAGCGGAAGAAGGAGGGGCTGAGATGCAGCGCATGGGTACCGAGGATGGGGCCAAGTCACTGGGGTGGGGGCCTGTCAGTCCTCGCCTTGGTCTGGAACCTTTGTCTCTGGGGACCTTCCTTGCTTCTTCAAATTCCCCTGTTCAAGGACAGCTTTCTTCCTCTTGCCCCCGCCCATGGACGGCTCTCTCTGGCTACCCCTTTCCTTACTGATCATGTCAGAGTCCTCTTCCTGGGCTTCTCCTCCTGTTCCCATCACTGCCTAGTGATTCCTGGGGCTCCAGTCAGGACATCTTCACTCTGACTACCCGCTCCCTGGGTAACTACCCTCATCCCCATAGCTCCCATCCTCCACATGGTCACCGCCCGTCCTCTAAACCTCTATCTACTGGACAGGCTGCTCCTATGTGCTCTGGGATCCACATCCAATCTTCTGAGGCCCTCTGCCCAGAAATGAACCCTGCCCCTCAGTTTTCACTGACCTCATCGACGAGGTCTGCCATCCATCACCCGGTCAGAAATCCAGGCACTGCCCTTGCTGCCTCCGTGTCCTTACCCCTCAGGGTTAATCAACCACCACACCTTGTCATGTCTCCTTGATGCCTCTCCAACCCACCCACTTCTCTCTGTTCCCACTGCAACTGCCCTGCTTTAGGTCGCCGTCAGCTCCTGCCTGGATTACTGCAAAAACCATCTCTGAGCCATTGCTGGGCCTCTAGCCTCACTGCTTCATCTGTTCTTACCCTGCAGCCAGGGAAAGTCTGATCATGTTTCTCCCCTGATGAAATGTCTTTAATTTAGAATTTTCAACTTCTCTGTTCAGAACACAAGGTCTCTAATGACATGGGCTCTGCCTGTGTCATCATTTGTCCTTCCTGCCACATCCCCAAAGGTTCCCTTAGCTTTGGACAACAAAGCCACTTTGTATATATTTTTAAACCATTTAGGATATTCTGTTTAATGCTAAGAATATAGGCACTTTTCCTTTAAGATCAGAAACTAGTCAGGGTTGTCCCCTTTCAATACTCCCACTCAATGTCATACCAGGAGTCCTAGCTAATACCAAAACAGGAAATAAAAGATATACAGATTGGGAAGAAAAAAACAAAATTGTGTATTTGTTGATGACATGATTGTCTATGTAGAAAGTCACAAAGAATCAACAACCCCACCCCCACCCCCTGCTCCCAGAACAAGCAAGCAACTCTAGCAAGGTTGTAGGATTCAACTTTCAAATACAAAAGTTGGTTGCTTTCCCATATAATGAGCAACTGGAATTTGAAATTAAAAATACAAGGCCATTTACATTAGCACCAAAAACCAAAATAGAATACTTAGGTATAAGTCTATCCAAATATGAATAAGATTAATATGAGGGAGTCTGCAAAACTCTGATAAAAGAAATCAAAGTAGATCTAAGTGAATGGAGAAATGCCATGATCATGGGTAGCAAGACAACATTGTTAAGATGTCAGTTCTTCCCAACTGGATCTATAGAAGCACTGCAATCCCAATCAAAATCCCAGCAAATTACTTGGTAGATATTAACAAACTGATTCTAAAGCTTATATGGAGATACAGAAGACCCAGAATAGCCAATACTATGTTGAAGAAGAAAAGTCAGAGAACTGGTATTACTCAACTTATTCTATAAAACTGTGAACCAAAACAGTGTGGTATGAGTGAAAGAATAGACCAGTAGATCAATGAAACAGAATAGAGTCTAGAAATACACCCACGCTAATATAGTCAACTAATCTATGACAAAGATACAAGGGCAATCCAGTGGGGAAAGGGCAGTATTTTCAACAAACGATGCTGGAGTAATTAGACACTTATGTGCATAAATATGAATCTAGACGATGATCTTGCACATTTCACAAAAATTAACTCAAAATGGATCATAGACCTACATGTAAAACACAAAGCCGCAAAACTTCTAGAAGATAATAGAAGAAACTTTAGGTGACCATGGATTTGTTAATGAGTTTTTTTAATTTTTTTTCTCCTTTTTTTGGCCACACCTGCAGCATATGGAAGTTCCCAGTCTAGGGACTGAATCAGAGCTGCATCTGCAACCTAGGCTGTGGCTTGTGGCAATGCCAGATTCTTAACCCACTGATCAAGGCCAGGGATCAAACTCACATCCTCATGGATACTAGTCAGGTTCTTAACATAACACATTGAGCCACAATGGGAACTCCGTGGTTTGGCAATGAATTTTTAGATAATACCATCAAAAGAATGATAACTTGGACTACATTAAAACAAAAAATTTCTGCCCTGCCAAAGACAACGTTAAGAGAATGAAAGGAAAATATCTACAAAACACATATATGATAAAGAACTTGTATCTAAAATATGCAAATAATTCTTAAAACTCAGCAATTAGAAGACAAGCTATATAATTAAAAAGTGGGCAAAACATCTGAACATATATCTCACTAAAGAAGAAATATGGGTGGCAAATAAGCATATGAAAAGATGTTCCATATCATCTGTCGTTAGGGAACTGTACATTAAAACAACAATGTGATACCACTACCCATTTATTAGAATGGCTAAGATCCAAAATACCTACAACGCCAAGTGCTGACAAGGATGAAGCAACAAAAACTTCCATTCCTTGCTGATGGGAATAAAAATGATGCAGCCACTTTGCATGATAGTTTGGGAAAACTAAACATACTCTGAGAATATGACCCAGCAATCCTGCTTCTGGGTATTTACCCAAATTAGTTGAAAACATATGTCCATGCAAAAATCAAAAATGCTTATAGCAGCTTTACTAATAATCACCCAAACTTGGAAGCAACCGAGAGGTCCTTCAATGGCAAAAAGATCAACGGTACATCCTCACAATAGGATATCATCAAGCGATATGAAGAACGGAGCTATCAAGTCATGAAAAGACATGGAGGGCTCAAATGCATATTGTTAAGTGCAAGAAGCAAGTCCAAAAAGGCTACAAGGTGTATGATTCCAACCATATAACATTCTGGAAAATGCAAAGCTAAGTAGACAGTAAAAAGGTCAGTGGTTGCCAAGGGCTGGTAGAACACAGAGGATATTTTAGACAGTGAAACTGTTTTGTATGACACTGTGACGTCACTGATACATGACTTTATGCATTTGGTAAAAATCTATAGAGTGTACAACACAAAGAAGGAATTCTTTGTAAACTGTGGACTTCAGTGAATAGCAATGTATCAGTATTGGTTCATCAGCTGTAACAAGCATACCACACAATGTTAGATGTTAATAACCAGGTAAACTACGGGGTGTGGGATGGCACATATATGGGAACTCTGTACTTTCTATTAAATTTTTCTGTATACCCCAAGCTGGTCTAATAAATAAAGTCTATTAATTAAGTATACAGACTCTTTAAAAATGATAAGCATCATGTATTTAGAACAGTATCTAGCACATGGCAAGTGCTATTAAATATTTATCACATGCAAACGAATAAGGGCGTGGAGCTGGGATGCCTCCAATAGGCCTCCAGAATCAGTTTCATTCCCCAGACACCTGCTCTGAGAGAGTCTCTTCCATGAGTCCTTTCTGTTATTCTCAAATTCTTTCATCCTCTTTAGTTACATTCAACTATCAGCATCTATGTGATCGAAAGAAACTGTGTCTATCTACGTGTTTACCGCCTGCCCCCCAACTACCCTGTGGTCACCATGAGATCAAGGGTCATGCTGCTGTGTTCACATCTGTCTCCCAGAAGAAAAGGCATGTGGAGGTGCTGGGCTGGCCCGCGTGGTAGACTGATCTATGCAGCCCTGTTCTGAGCGCTGATGGCCCAGCAGGGGTGGGGCGGGACAGAGGCACAGGGCTAAGTATCCTGGCAGGGAACACCCAGATGCTGGGGCCAGGAGTGGGGAAGAGCCGGCACTGAAATCCGGTAACGCTCAGGGACCCATCAGATAATACAGGGGCCTGGAACTGAAGTTCATTTGCTTCTCAGAGAAGGTTCTGAAAAAGGGGGGATGGCACGGGCCAAGACTGAAAGTGCAGCACAGAGCAAGGCCCGTGACTGGAATCTTGAGGTGATCAGAGTGTCCAGAGTGTCCAGAGGGCATCGGAGACAGGTGTCGTCTGAGGGGAGGAGTGGACAGGCCACAGAGATCTTTAATCACCTCCACCCCCCACCCACCCCTGCCGCCTGCAAAGCGTAAACTTTCTCTCTCACCCGAGGTTCTGGAGAAAACAGCCCCTCAAGGAGAACTTAGGACACCACGGCCCCTGAGCACACTGTTTGGTGCTGTTTGGTGGAAAAACGACAATACCCTGACAGGGCTGTGGGTCGACAAATCAAAGGTTCTGCTGCCATGGCAACAGAGTGACAGGGCAACCCTAAAATTAGAGGAGAACAAGAGGATCGGGCCAGAAAAGGTTCAGAGAGAAATCTCAGCAGACACTTGGAGGGAAACAGACAGGGTCCTGGGCCTGCAGCCAGGGATGGGGCTCTCCTCCGGCCCCGCCTTCTCAGGTCTAGGTGCCGCAGGGCAGGACCCCTCCCTTCCAGACCCAGAGAGGCATTTCCACGGCACCTGGAGGCTCCTTAGTTTGAGAACCAGTCCCTGGAAGGCCAGGGATGGGCTCGGGTTCAGAGCCACGGAGGGCAGCAGTACTCATTACAGAAAGCAAGGAAGAAAACTAAGGTGGGTAAACTGCCACCAATACTAATTTGCTGGCCCAAGGTCTAGCTCCTTTAAATGATCCGGGGGGTGGGGGTTGGGGGGATCAGGCTTCCTGGACTTGTTTCCGGAGTCAGGCTGACTCAAGCCCTTGCAGCCTCTCTCTACCACCGCCAGATCCTGGGGGAGCCGAGTGCCTGCTCAGCCGCCACCTTAACCTTGAGTGGAGGTGGCTGTGCCCCACCCTGCTGCCTGCCCTTGGGCTGCGCATCAAGCCGGTGGGTCTGCCTCTGCCCACCTGCCCAGCTCCAGGTCTTCCCTTGGGCTCTGCCGGACGGACCTTTCTCCTCCTATGATATCCTGGCCCTCAGCCTGCCCATGACCTAATTTTAGGCTTCATCTGTGGAATGTGGAAACACTCCTCTGCCCTACCCAGTTCACCGACTAGTGACCAAAGGTTTATGAAAACACCTACAGACTACAAAGTCCTGCCGTGTCCTGAAAGGCAGGGTAGGGCAGTGGTTGAGACAAAAGTTGGCGGTGTTGCCACTAACTTGGCAGGTGACCTTAGGCACCTTATATACTCTTTCTGGGTTTCTGTTTCCTCATCATTAAAATGGAGTTCAGGGTAAGCACCTATGCGATAGAGTTATTGTGAAGTTAGTTATTCAATGAATTAACGCACACATCCAGCCATCCAGCTGCCATTGCCACCACTGTCACCACTATTACTAGCATCATTGCTTGTGATGGCTGTCACCCCAGGCGCTCCCTGGCCTGGAGGTGCAGTTAGCCAATGGCAGCTTTCCTCCTGTTGAGGGCCTGTCTGGATTTCCAAATCCTGGTGGTAGGTGGTGAATCCTCCCCGGGGGGCCAGTTGGGGATAGGTCAGCTCCTTTGTACAATGAGTGAGGACCAGATGTCACCTCCCCTCCACCAACAGCCCTTCTGCCCGAGTTCCTGCCGCCCTGGCCCATGGGCACAGCCCGCATCAGGGCTGTCCTCTGCCAGGTCTGGTTCTGCGAGTCTGGAACCCTGCTTGCTCTCAGGATGGACACTTAAGGCAGGGAGATGGAGGCGCACAGCCCTAAATCCCTCGCCTAAATCCACGCTCTCAGGAAATGGCGCTCCCTGCCTCTGCTCCGAATGCAAAACTTTTTACTGAGCAGAACAACCCCCTCGCCTGTCTCCAGACAAATGAGGCCGGGCACCTTATTGGCTAGAAAACCTTCTTGTCCAGAAGGATAAAAACCTCTGTCCCCATTGTATAAAATGACTGCGTCCAGTTTAAAAATCCGCACTAAATCCCACGAAAAGATTTCCTTAATAATGCGGTGAGAGAACTGGAGAAAACTCCATTTTTCTCAATAGAATTTGCTGCCCTGCAGGGAAATCATACTGTACAGCCACTGCCATTTAGCTGGCTCTCTCCCATGAAGGCAGGTTTAACTCCACTAAGAGAAAGTCAGCAGCTTCCCGATCTTGAACTTCCCCCATTTGAAGCATCCCAGGAAGACCAGTGGGAGATTAGAGCAAGGCCGAATGAAAGACTATTAAAGTATCTATCTTTGTTGGTATGTAAAGTTCTTCTTTCTGACAACACATCACTTTCAACATCCTCTAGCAACTAGAAGGAGCTATCAGAGTTTTTATCCTAAGGAGCATTCCTAGGGAACTTTCTTTAAAGAAGAGATTAAAAATGCAATGCAATTTCCAGACCGATGCTGAGATTCCCTCAATGAGGGCTTCTACAATGTGTAGAGACTAGACTGGCTTAAAGAACCCAACATTTCTCTTAATTCTGCATATATTAATACACCTAGACCAATTCTATCACATTTTTACCCCCCAGGAGTGAAGACCTTCTATTTGGCCTTCCTAAAATAATGCATATCTCAAGTGGAAGGAAATGGAAATAACGAGATGTTCCTGAGTGAGCCTGTGGGCTCACGTGGAGCTGTGATGGTTTCTTCTCCAGAAGCGCACCTTGGGCGGTGGGGGTGACGCACTGCCCCCCCGCCCCGGGGGTCTAAGAGCAGCGTCCTGCAGGTCTCCTTCCTGCCGGAGCCGGGCACTTACCTCCATGCTGTACCTCTCCACGGTCCTTCTCAGCGGGTCCACAGCCTGCCAGCAAATCAGGATGCACAGGTCGATCAGCAGCATGCCTCCGACGATCACGAGCAGCTTCTGGTCCTTGATGATCTGCAGAGAGGGCAGAGGCAGAGGTGAGGGAGATTCCCAACTAGCAGCTGAGGGGCTGGGTCAGGTGAGAACTTGAAAATTCCCCAAGACTCCCCGTGGCCCACGGGATAAATTTGGCCAAGTTCCTTTCCTTGGCATTCAAGGTCTTTCATGAGCTCGTCCATGCCCCAAACACACACGTATACTTAGTTAAGTTTGCTGACTCCCAAGCTCTGGCCCTGCTGTGATTCTCACCCCAAGCCTTTGTGGGTACTGGTTCTTTGTCTGAAACACTATTATTTCTATCTGGCAAACTGCTAATAATCCTTAAAGACCTAGATGCATTGTCACCTCCTCCACGAAGCCTCCCAAACTCCCACAGCAGAACTTGTCACCCCCATAGCACTTGGTCCACATGATTAATTATAATAATAAGCATAAGTTCAATACTTATTATTATGAACAGTAATAGCAGTAACTACAAGAAGAAGAATAAATGCAAATGTTAACATGTCATGAACGCTGACACTGTGTCTGCTTCTAGGTTGATTGTTTTACGTACACCACCTCATATAAAGGCAGATACTACTATTATTCCCATTTTTCAGATGAAGAAACCGAGTTACAACCCCAATGTGGGGGCTGTAGCTTGTTTCGTGGAATATAGCTGCTAAGAGGTGAAGCCTAGACTGGCACCAAGCTTCTCTTCTTTCCAGAGTCCATTACAGCACCTGCCAGACGCCACCATGACCATATTGATGCTAGATTAAGTTGTATACACATCTGCCCTCCTCAGGAAATGGGAGAACCCCGGACAGAAGGGAGGCCTGTCTTATTTATTTGTTTACCCTCAGCACTTAGCAGGGCCTCGTGTGCAGTTGGTACTGAAAAGTTTCATGGATTGAATTGAGATGAAAGAATACATAAAGAAGAAATAAAATTTCCACCCCCCCTTTGCGGCCTGGGATATCTTTAGTACACTGTGAAATTTCCACCCCACTTTATGTCCGTTTGATAGCGATTGTCCTGAGGACACATGCTGTCAGGGGCAAAGCTAACCTGTATTTCACTCACTGCACATTTCTTTTGCAGTGACCCAATGCCAAATAAAAGCTAATGTGATGAAGTAGTTCTGGAAAAGACGATAGAAAAATAAACAAAACTGAGGTGGAGGCTTACAAAATATCACCAGGTCTAGCTTTTAATGATTAAAGCCATTCCTACAGAAAAAATAGAAACTCAAGATGCTCCTCGGTGGGCAAATGAAGAAAATGAAAGAACAAGAAAGTATTGCCCAGTTACTACCAAAAAGATCAAACCCATCAAAACCACTTCACCTGGGGGCAGGGCGCTGGCAGCACCGCCTCTGAGATTTTGCGGAAGCATTCAGAGAACTGCTGATGGCCTGTAGAAACCCAGGTTAACCCCGGTCCTCGGGGAACCAGGCAGCTCCCTGCCTGGTCTTGAGAAATTGGTCCAAAAGGAAGAAATACCTGAGGAGACTAGGACTCAGAGGACAGGGTGGAAGGGGCCTTCCTACACGATGCTCCCCTGGGGCTTTTTGAGCCCCAGGCATCTGCCCACACTGCGCCTCCCTCGGAGGGTCTTTCCCCAGCCTTCTGCTCATGCCCTCCTACCCTGATTTCAAAACGAAACCTGAGCAGCTGCTCCTCTGTGAATCTGTGCATGCCCTGCCCAGGGTGCATGCTGTGACCGTGTCGCTGTCAGAACCGAGGCAGCCACCGGCCAGCCTCCCCTAGGTGCCCTGGTGCCTTGTGGAGCGGCTGGCTCTCAGACCTTCTCAGGGAATGTGTGGGGAATGAATGAATGAGCTCGCTGGAAAAGTGGCGCTACGGAGCAAGTTCAAGGTCACTGTCTCCTGCCTAGGGCTCAGGTACTATTTTCTGTAAGGCGTGACCTCCTGCAGGTTCCTATCCCTTCCCAGGCCGTGGTAGGCAACTTTTTTTTTTTAACTGAAACACCCTATTCTTTCTGTGTGTGAGAGGCTCTGTGTGGCTGGGTGAGCGTGGGGTGGTTGGGGGCTACCCGGAAGGGGAGGGCCTGTGTGACATGTGATGGGGCTTCACGTGGAGGCTGCCGGAGGTTTAAGCATTTTTAAGCATCAGTGTGATTGGGAGCTCTCTGTAGCATTGAGGGGTGAACCTGAGGCAGAAGCCTTCAGTAGGAGGCCAGTTCGGAACCGGGGCCATCATCTTGGTGAGGAAGGAGGAGGCCTGATTCAGAGCAGTGACTACCAGGAGGATGCAGGTGCCGCAAACCCCAGGCAGGCAGAGTTGCTGGTCTCAGCCTCTCGGTCCTCTCCCCCTCCCCAAACTCCCCCATCAGCAAGTGTCAGCACCTCTAGGTCCCTCCTTCTCTGCCAAGACTTTCCTGTGAGACAAAAGGGAGGGGTACTACTCTTCCCATAGTCTAACTTCCAGGAAGTGATGACCTTGAACTTGCTTCAAAGTGCCACTTTCTCTGGCCTCTTCCTGAGAGCTCCTGCATACAGAAGAATGGACCACCTTACGCTCCAGCGCACAGCACCTCTGGCCTGTTGGGACTGTGCGGTCCGCACTAGAGGAGAAGCAGTGCACTGAAGGAAAGGCCTGAGACACATGGGATGGGGCCATACTCAGTGAGTCCCTGCAGGGGAGAGACCTCCCTTCAGAATGGATGCTGTTCCTCTCCTGCTGCTTCCTAAATGGGGAAGGCACCCATGTGGGACAGATGGCCTTAAAAAGATCATCCCATTTACCAGAGGGAAATTCTGGTGCTTAATTAGTCCTCTCAGTTTTAAGGCTCAAGTATGAAGCTTGAGGTAGCATGGGGCAGTGGAAAGACAAGACCCTGGATTATGTGGACCTGGATTGGAGTCCTGGCTCCATCTCTTATGACCTATGTGTGACCGCAGGCAAATCATTATCTTGATCATTCTGCACTTCTGATCTGTAAAATGGCAAGGAGCGGAGGGGAAGTGGGGAGCCTCATGTAATAGCTCCTAAGTATGGTACAAAGAACAAGGATATGGTTTTGGACCTAGAAGACCTCATTCTAATCCCTGCTCTTGTCAAATGCGATCTTGAGCAAGCTGTGTAACTTTTCTAGGCTTATTTCCTCCTCTAGAAGTGGGGTCAGTGAGCCCTAAGCTGCAGAGTTGGTGTAAAAGTAAAATGTGATGACGTTTGGAAAGCACCTAGTACAAGGTCTGGCTCAGAGAAAATACTCAATAAATGGTAACAGTTTGGCTACCACTACTTGGGTTTTGATAATTCACAGCTCTGTGTTTAGTGCAGGACAGTGACACCTAGGGGCAAAGTGTGACATTGCACCTCAGCTCTACTAAACTTGGGGCAAATCATCGCATAGATGAGAAGGTGGGAAAACTTTCCGAGGTGGGAAGATCATGAGAATAAGAGGAGAGGACATGTCTAATTTCCTTTTGGTACAATTTCCAAAGTCTGGCACTTGACCAGTGTTTGTGACTAAATAGATTTAGGCTAAGTAGTTATGAATCACACTTTATCTATTTATTTGCTTTTTAGGGCTGCTCCTACAGCATATGGAAGTTCCCAGGCTAGGGATTGAGTCAGAGCTGCATCTGCTGGCCTACACCACAGGCACAGCAACGTGGCATCTGAACCACATCTGCAAGCTATGCAGCGGCTCAAGGCAATGCCAGATCCTTAACCCACTGAGCAAGACCAGGGATTCAACCTGCATCCTCATGGATACTAGTTGAGTTCATAACCCGCTGAGCCACAATGGGAACTCCCCACATTTGATTTATTAATTATAGGAACATTTGCTGAGTATATACTGAGTCGTTTCTTTCTTCTTTTTTCTTTTGCTTCTTCTAGGCACTAGAGTTCCAGCAATGGGCAAAATATAAATATCCTGTCCTCATACAGCATGTGTGATATGGGCAAGACTAATCATGAATAATTAAATCCTGAGATGGGATTAGGATGGTGGAATAGAAGGACTGGAGCTCAATTTCTCTCCTAAAAACAACAAAATTACAACCATATGCTGAGCAACCTTCAATCAAATGGACTGGAAACTTTCAAAAAGATATTCTACTCCAGAAGACAAAGAGGAGACCACATCAAGAGGTAAGAGGGGCAATTACGTGATATAAGCAACCCCATAGCTCCTGGGTGGGAAGCCCCACAGACTGGAAAGTAACTTATTACAGAGACAGACCTACAGGACTGAGAGTTCTGAGCCCCACATCAATCCCTATGCCTGGGGATCTGGCACAGGGAGAAAGAGCTCACAAAGGCCAGCAGAACTTGTATGCAGGAGCTCCACAGGACTGGGGGAAACAGAGACCCCATTCTTGAAAGGTCCACACAGACTTTCACGTGCACTGGGTTCCAGGGCAAAGCAAAGTCTCCTTAGGAATCTGGATCAAACTTGACTGCAATTCTTGGAGGAGCTCCTGGGAAAACAGGGGTGACTATGGCTTGTTGTGGGGAAAGGGCATTGGAGGCAAAGCTCTCAGGAACATTCATCAGCCTGCATTTCTCTGGAGGGGGCCATTTTGGAGAAAATCTGGCCCCTCCCATCAGCACTGAGAAGCCCCAGGCCAAACAATAATCCAGATGGGATCATAGTCCCACCAATCAGTAAACGGGCTGCTTAAAGACCCCTCAGGCACATAGCCAGCCTCTAATCTCACCCAGAGACAAAGCCCCACCCATCAGCGGGATAGGAATCAACCCCACTTACCAGTGGGCAGGCACCAGTCCCTCCCATCAGGAAGCCTACAGCAAGCCCCCTGCCCCATACCAACTTCAAACACAGGGGAGGCAAACACCAGAAGTAAGAGAGACTACAACTCTATTGTCTGCAAAAAGGTCACCACACCAAAAATCTATAAAAATGAAAAGACAGAAAACTATAACTCAGATGAGAGAGGAAGTAAAAAGCCCAGAAAAACAGCTCAGTGATGAGGAGATTATCAGCCTCCTAGAGAAAGACTTTAGACTATTGATGCTGAAGATGATGCAAGACATCGGAAATAAACTGGAGGCAAAGACTGATAATTTACAGGACGACAAGATGTAAAAATGAAACAAGAAGAGATGCAAAGGAGTTCCCATTGTGGCTCAGTGGATAACCAGTTCTACTAGGAACCATGAGATTGCGGGGTCGATCCCTGGCATCGCTCAGAGGGTTAAGGATCTGGCAGTGCCGTGAGCTGTGGTGTAAATCACAGATATGGCTCAGATCCTGCATTGCTGTGACTGTGGTGTCGGCCGGCGGCTACAGCTCTGATTAGACTCCTAGCCTGGGAACCTCCATATGCTGCAGGTGCAGCTCTGAAAAGACAAAAAAAAAAAAAAAAAAAAAAAAAAAAAAAAAAAAAAAAAAAAAAAAAAAAAAAAAAAAAAAAAAAAAAAAAAAAAAAAAAAAAAAAAAAAAAAAAAAAGAAGAGATTCAAAATACAATAACTCAAATTAAAAAATCATTAGAAGCATCCAACAGTAGAATACAGGAGGCAAAAGAACGAATCAGCGAGGTGAAGGACAGATTAGTGGAAATCACTAATGCAGAACAGAAGAGAGATAAACGAAGTGAGAAGAGTCTCAGAAAACTCTGGGATAATGTTAAAAGCACCAACATCTGTATTATAGGGGTGCCAGAGGGAGAAGAGAGAGAGAAGGGGACAGAGATAATAGCCAAAAACTTCCCTAATATGGGAAAGGAGCCACTCAGTCAAATCCAGGAAGCACAATGAGTACCATATAAAATAAACCCAGGGAGGAAAACCCCGAGACACATATTAATCAAAATGACCAAAATTAAAGACAGAGAAAATATTGAAAGCAGCTAGGGAAAAGAAACAGGTGACATACAAGGGAATACCAATAGTTATCAGCAGGTTTTTCAGCTGAAACTCTGCAGGCCAGAAGGGAGTGGCATGATATACTTAACGTGATGAAAGGAAAAAACTTCCAACCAAGATTACTTTACCCAGCAAGGATCTCATTCAGATTTGAAGGAGAGATCAAAACCTTTGCCGATAAGCAAAAGCTAAGCGGTTTCTGCAACACTAAACCAGCTTTACAACAAATCCTAAAGGAACTTCTCTAGGCAGAAAAGGCCACAACCAGAAACAAAAACACCACAAATGACAAGGCTCACCAGTAAAGGCATATATACAATAAAGATACAAAATCAACCATGCACAATTGTGCTACCAAAATCAGAAGTTGTGAGAAAAGAGCACAAATGCAGGACACCGGAGATGCACTTGCAATTAAGGAACCAACAACTTAAAACAATCTTGTTTATATATAGACTCCTATATCAAAACTTCAAGGTAACTGCAAACCAAAAATCTACAATTGATACACAAATAAATAAGAAAAATCAACTAAAATACAACATTAAAGATAGTCATCTTGTGAGAGGAGACAACAGAGAATAAGGGAAGAAAAAAGAGCAACAAAAACCCAAAACAGTTAATAAAATGGCAATATGAACATACAAATCAATAATTACCTTAAATGTTAATGGACTGAATGCCCCAACCAAAAGACATAGACTAGCTGAACGGATACAAAAACAAGACCCATATATATGCTGTCTTCAAGAGATCCACTTCACGTCTAGGGACACATACAAAATGAAAGTGAGAGGATGGAAGTAAATATTCCATGCAAATGAGAATCAAAAGAAAGGTGGAGTAGCAATACTCATATCAGACAAAATAGACTTTAAGATGAAGAACATTTGAAGAGACAAGGAAGGGCATTACATAATGATCAAAGGATCAATCCAAGAAGAAGATATAACAATTTTAAATATCTATGCACCCAACATAGGATCACCACAATATATAAGGCAACTGCTAAAACCTTAAAAGGAGAAATCAACAATAACACAATCGTAGTGGGGGACTTTAACACCCCACTTAGAGCAATGGAGAGATCATCCAGACAGAAAAATCAATAAGGAAACACTGGCCCTGAACGAAGCATTAGACCAAAGGGACTTAAGAGATATTTATAGATATTTAAAGAGATGCTTTTTCCATCCAAAAGCAACAAAATACACATTCTTCTCAAGTGCACACGGAACATTCTCTAAGATTGATCACATCCTGGGTTACAAATCAAGCCTCAGTAACTCTAAGAAAATTGAAATCATATCAAGTATCTTTTCTGACCAGAATGCTATACAACTGGAAATCAACAAGAAGAAAAAAAAATAGCAAAAAATACAAACACGTGGAGACTAAACAACATGCTACTAAATAACCAATGGATCACTGAAGAAATCAAAGAGGAAATTCAGAAATACCTAGAAGCAAATGACAACAAAGACATAACACCCCAAAACCTCTGGGATGCAGCAAAAGCAGTTCTAAGAGGAAAGTTTATAACAATACAAGCCTACCTCAGGAAACAAGAAAAAGCTCACATAAACAACCTAACTTTACATCTAAAGCAGCTAGAGAGGGGAGAACAGACAAGACCTAAAGTTAGTAGAAGAAAAGAAATCATAAAGATCAGAGCAGAAATCAATGGAATAGAAACGAAGAAAACCATAGAAAAGATCAATGAAACTAAAAGCTGGTTCTTGGAAAAGATCAACAAAATTGATAAACCCCTAGCCAGGCTTATCAAGAAAAAAAGAGAGAGGACACAAATCAATAAAATTAGAAATGAAAAAGGACAAGTAACAACAGACATCACAGAAATACAAAGGATCATAAGAGACTACTATATGCAACTATATGGCAATAAAATGGAAAACCTAGAAGAAATGGACAAATTCTCAGAAAAGTACCATCTTCCAAGATGAAAACCAAGATTAAATAGAATAGATGACTCAACCAATCACAAGTTATGAAATTGAAACTGTGATTAAAAAACTTCCAACAAAGAAACGTCCAGGACCAGATGGCTTTACAGGCTAATATTATCAAACATTTAGAGAAGAGCTAACACCTAACCTTCTGAAACTATTCCAAAAAATTGCAGAGGAAGGGACACTCCCAAACTCATTCTATGAGGCAACCATCACCCTGATACCAAAACCAGACAAAGATATCACAAAAAAAGAAAATTACAGGCCAATTTCACTGATAAACATAGATGCAAAAATCCTCAACAAAATACTAGCCAACCGAATCCAACAATACATTAAAAGGATTGTACACCACGATCAAGTGGGATTTATCCCAGGGATGCAAGGATTCTTCAGTATCCGCAAGTCAGTGTTATACACCATGTTAACAAACTGAATAATAAAATCCATATGATCCTCTCCATAGATGCAGAAAAAGCCTCTGACAAAATCCAACACCCATTTCTGATAAAAACCCTTCAGAAAGTGGGCATAGGGGGAACCTACCTCAACATAATAAAGGCCATCTATGACAAACCCAGAGTCCACATCATTCTCAATGGTGAAAAGCTGAAAGAATTCCCACTGAGATCAGGAACAAGACAGGGATGTCCACTCTCGCCACTACTATTCAACATAGTTCTGGAAGTCCTAGCCACAGCAATCAGAGAAGTAAAAGAAATAAAAGGAATCCAAATTGGAAAGGAAGAAGTAAAATTATCACTATTTGCAGATGACATGATACTATACCTAGAGAATCCTAAAGACTCTACCAGAAAACTGTTAGAGCTCATCAATGAATTTGGCAAAGTTGCAGCATACAAAATTAATATACAGAAATCAACTGCATTTCTATATACTAACAATGAAAGAGTAGAAAGAGAAATTAGGGAAGCAATCCCGTTTACCATTGCATCAAAAAGAATCAAATACTAAGGAATAAACCTACCTAAAGAGACAAAAAACCTGTACTCTGAAAACTATAAGATGCTGATGAAAGAAATCAAGGATGACATGAATCGATAGAAAGACATACCATGCTCTTGGATTGGAAGAGTCAATATTATCAAAATGACTATGCTACCCAAGGCCATCTACAGATTCAATGCAATCCCTATCAAATTACCAAGGACCTTTTTCACAGAACTAGAACAAAATATTTTAAAGTTTGTTTGGAAACACGAAAGACCCAGAATAGCCAAGACATCCTGAAAAAGAAAAATGGAGCTGGAGGAATCAGCCTCCTTGACTTCAGACTCTACTACAAAGCTACAGTCATCAAAACCATATGGTACTGGCACAAAGACAGAAATAGAGATCAGTGGAACAGGATAGAAAGCCCAGAATTAAACCCACGCATCTATAGTCAACTAATCTATGACAAAGGAGGCAAGAATATACATTGGAGAAAAGACAGCCTCTTCAATAAGTGGTGCTGGGAAAACTGAACAGCCACATGTAAAAAAATGAAACTAGAATACTTCCTAACACAATGCACAAAAATAAACTAAAAATGGATTAAAGATCTAGATATAAGACCAGATACTATAAAACTCTTAGAGGAAAACATAGGCCAAACATTCTCCCACATAAACCACAGTAATATCTTCTCAGATCCACCTCACAGAGAAATTACAATAAAAACAAAAATAAGCAAATGGAACTTAATTAAACTTAAAATTTCTGCACAGCAAAGGAAATCCTAAACAAAAACGAAAAGACAACCCACAGAATGGGAGAAAATATTTGCAAACGAATCGAGTGACAAGGGATTAATCTCTAAAATTTACAAACACCTCCTACAGCTCAATACCAAAAAAAAA
>PVHT021183634.1:33349992-33446321 GCA_004024745.2 Catagonus wagneri | reverse complement strand
GCCGCAGGTGCGGGCCTAAAATGACAAAAAGCAAAAAAAAAAAAAAAAAAAAAAAAAAAAAAAAAAAAAAAATGGGCAGAAGATCTAAACAGACAATTCTCCAAAGAAGACATACAGATGGTCAAAACACACACGAAAAGATGTTCAACATCACTCTTTATTAGAGAAATGCACATCAAAACCACTATGAGGTACCACCTTACACCAGCCAGAATGGCCATCATCAAAAAGTCTACAAACAATAAGTGCTGGAGAGGGTGAAAAAGGATCCCCATTACACCGCTGGTGGGAATGCAAATTGGTGCAACCACTGTGGAAAAGAGTATGGAGATTCCTTAGAAAACTAAAAATAGAATTACCATTTGATCCAGCAATCCCACTCCTGGCCATCTATCCAGAGGAAACCATGACTCGAAAACACACATGTACTCCAGTGTTCATTGCAGCACTCTATGCAATAGCCAAGTCATGGAAACAACCTAAATGCCCATCGACAGAGAAGTGGATGGGGAAGATATGGTATATACACACAATGGAATATTACTCAGTCATTAAAAGGAATGAGATAACAGCATTTATAGCAACATGGATGGACCTAGAAATTACCATGCGAAGTGAAACCAGGCAGACAATGAGACACCGACATCAAATGATACCACTTATATGTGGAAACTAAAAAAAGGACACAATGAACTTCTTTGCAGAACAGATGACGACTCACAGACTTTGGAAAACCTATGGTTTCCAAATGAGACAAGTTGGGGGCTGGGGGGATGCACTGAGGGTTTGGGATGGTAATGCTACAAAATTGAGTCATGATGATTTTTGTAAACCTATAATTGTAATAAAATTCATTAAGTAATGGAAAAAAATTAAATAAACAAATACCCCATGTGTATGCACAATACAATGCCAAGAAGAGGTGACTTAATCTCTTACAAAAGATCTAAAAATTTAACTTTAAAAAGCAGCAGTGACATAACCATACAAAGTCTGAGCACCAGAGAATCCTCAAACTAGGTAAGGCCATCTCCTAGTTTCAGCCCAGCTTCCCTGACTTCCTTCCTTATTTTTCAGCTCTCTCTTCAAAAGCTACATGAACTTTGCTCTGTTATATCCAGGAAACTCGGTGCTCTCTCAGGCTGGGAGGCTACTAGTGCTTCATTCTCCTTGAATGGGAGATGGGAATGAAGTCACCTGGGCACGGCTAAGCACCAGTTCTGGAATCAGACCCTGAATTTGGATCTTACTAACTAGCTGTGTTACCTTGGGTGAGTTTCCTGACCTGTTCGAGGCATTTCCTCATCCACACAATGGGAGATGGTGACCACACAAACCACATTAGATTACCAGAGCCTGGCTTACCATCACTCTTCAACAGACGTCAGCCATTATTATGATGACTGGCTATGCCCGTGGTATGCGGAAGTTCTCAGGCCACAGCTGAACCAGAGCCACACCAGTGACAAGGCCAAATCCTTGACTTTCTGAGCCGTGAGAGACCTCCTGCCAGCTATTATTACTAAATGTCACTTCCCGTGGTTGTCTGGAGCAGGGATCAGCAGACTGTGGATTTGCCCACTGTTTGTCTTTGTAAATAAAGTCTTTTTGGAACACGGTCATGCCCGCATTTATCTCTGGCTGCTTTTGTTCTACGGACCACAGAGCTAAGTGGTTTTAACAGAGACTGTATGCCCTGCAAAAGCCTAAATTATTTACTCTTTGACTCTTTAGAGGAAGAGTTGGTTGACTTCTGGTACAGAGAAAAGGGCATTTCTTTATTTCTCCAAAAAACTTCAGCTATTTGGACTGATTCAGACTGGCCTGCTAGGACCAGCTCCCTGCCTACTTTCAGGGATGCCATTCCGGAGGGAACATGCCGTGAATGGCAAGTACCCCTGGAGATTTATAGCACAGCAGCCTGCCTCCCTGCCAGCACGCAGACGATGGTCACTCGTGGCATTTTCCTAAAGCTGAGCCCGATGAAGGTCTGAGAGGATGGCCCCCTGTTATTATCTGCAGTAGTATCAAGTCTTTGTGGTGAACTTTCTTTGCCCTCAGAAAAAAAAATCTGCCCCAGAACAGAGGATCTCGTCTCTAAATTACTGCTCCGGTTTTGATGTTTCAATTTGGCCCTAGTGAGAATAAGAGGCAGAATAAAGACTGCTGGTAGTGAGGCATCTCAATTTAAGATTTTATGATTGAGCTTTAGGAAAAAACTGTAACATACAATAAAAGCACTGAATTTAGAAGCATGAAGTCACCACACGTCAATACTTCCTTTAATAGGCTTCTTTTTCTTTCACATCTTTAAAAATGTAGCCATATGGGGTGACGTTTAGGTGTGTGTGCTTGGGGAGGGGGTGACACAGTGGGTGGAGGAAGGACAGGGTGGGAGCTGGGGGAGGAAGACAAGGATAAAAAGACTATACAATATTTAAAAATTGCTAAGAGAATAAATCTTAAAAGTTCTCAACACAAGAAAAAATTATAATTACGTGTGGTGATGGATGTTAACTAGACTTACTGTGCTGATCATTTTGTAATATACACAAATACAGAATCTTTATGTTGTACCCCCTGAAACTAATATAATAATGTTTTATGTCAATCATACTTCAATAAAAAATAACTAGGAAAAAAAAAAAGACTTTGCAAAAACGTGAGATTGCATTTACAAATTTAGGTAAATCTTACGCATGTCTCAAGAAAAAAAATTAAGGGGCCTACTTTTAAGAAGTCTAAATAGAAGAGAACCCCATGCCACAAAACAATGACAAGAACCACCAGCCTTGGTTATGTAAAAGGTTGGTGTCACAGAGAATTCAATCCTAGTTTTGACCTGCGACTGCCACAACCCTTTAAAGATCATCCGGTTCCTGACTTGAGTTTTTGATCTGGTAAAGGTATAAATTTCTCTTCTACATCCTTAACCTCCTCTAATTTGGGCAATAAATGATACTCGGCTGTAGTGCCACAAGGCTGTTCCCCGAACAAATGGAAAGCCTAGAGCAAAAAGTGTTTCACACTGGAGACGTGTGTTCATCTGGCCTAAATCATTTTCACAACAGACTAAGCTAGCGACCAAATCTTGTACTCAAAGCCTTTGGCAACTTCTCAGGTCCCCTCCCTGGACGCCTGGGCTCACCACCTGCCTGGGCTCTTGCTTTGCCCAGACCCCCAACGGGGAGCAAGTCCCCCACCCCATCTCAGGCAGCATAGCACGCTGCAGCCACCTCATAGCTCCAGTTTCCGTGGAGCTTTCAGACAGTTGAATGCCTAAAGTCTTCCCTGGCATGTTTTGTCAACTGTTGCCAGATACTCCGAGTGTTCTTGCTTAGCAATCACATGAGTAATGTAAAATAAAGGCTGCTTCTTGATTAGTGATAATAATATGTATGAGTCACATATTGACACAAAAGAACCAATACTGTGCTTCTTCAAAACCAGGATGGAGTTGTCATAAATGGCAGTGTCTCTAACCAGAGCCACAAAGCAGGAGGGGCCCCAGAAGTCAACTTTGCCTTGCATCAGCTTCACTGGAACACTGGTGAACACACATTCCTGGGCTCCAGGATCCTGGTTCTTAAGGCTGGGGTGAGGTCTGGGAATCTGCTTGTCTAATGAGCTCCCAGGTGATGTCGACAATGCTGCTGGTACAGCTCACACTCTGAGCAGCCCTGATCTAGACCAGAGGTCTCCCACCCTTGCTGTATATTAGTGTCACCTCAGGATGTCTAACAACTCCTGATGCTCAGTCCAGGCTGGGAGGTGAGGGCTGGACTGGGTTACTTCTTGTAGTTTTTAAAAGGTCCCATTTGATGATAATGTGTGGCCAGGTCTGAGAAGAACCAGGTGGCCAGGTTCCTCATCTTACAGACAGAAGGGAGTTGTCACAGATGCTCCCAAGGCCCAGCGAGAGGAGGGCCTTTCAGGTGAACTGAGCTCTTTCCCCCTCTGAATGCAGTCTGCAGTTTTCCTAAGGAGCTCTGGTGTGGGGCGGAGGGCGGAGAAGGAAGGACACACCTTCACATTTGGAGTGGTTCCTGGAGCAGCCCTGGCAGCAAAGGTGCAGGTGGTGAGGCTGATGAGTTAGAGGTGCCTCTGGGCTCCAGGCAGAATCAAAGCTCAGAAGACACCATTTCCATACACCCCATTTTACAGATAAGGAAATAGAGGCCCTGAAAGGTGAAGAGCCTTGTGGAAGACCCATGAAGGTCAGTGATAAAGCAGGGGGTAGAAGCCTACTCCCCTGCTGTGCCTGCTGGCCTCACCACCTTGGGTGCACCTTGACTGCCTCGGGTGCGAAGGCTCATGACCCGGGTAACTGGACCTCAAGTGCAAGTCTGTGGTGGAGATCTGGAACAACAGTCACCATGTTCCAGAGTGGGATGAGCTCACAGCGCAGGATCTCCCAAGGAGTTGTCTGTAAATGGGTTGTACACACACCAGGGAATTTAAAAGTGTGTCTGGGGTAGCAGGTGGGGGTAGAGTTGAATCAAGAAGAGGATTTTTGGCATGAGGTGACATGATGCTATCTCACCTCATCTCCAGGTAAGAGCATGATGGGTATACTTCCTCCCTGGCCTAAATCAAGAGGGAGGCTTACAGGGAACACTGAGATCAGGCTTGCTCACTAGGGTTGCCTGCAACGTGCTGAAATTCATGGGATGATGATTGGCCAGTTGCTCCAGAAATGGAGCAAAGAGGGGAAGGGCTACAGTGGGATCAACTGCAATCCTTGAGTTTGCAGGAATGAAGAATGTGTGAGTGCCTCTTGAGTACCAGATGTGGGCCCTGGGCAAGGGAAAGCTGGGTAGCCTGCTCAAGGCAAGCTCGAGGGGTGAGGTAAGCCCAGGAGTGGGGGGCTGCCACCTGCCCAGGAAAGGAGCCACAAATGGCCAAGTAGGGGAGTACTTCCCCTATGCTGGGGGCACTGAAGGAGAGAAAGTCCCAGTAATGAGGGCTTTGAAAATGCCACAAAAGGGCCCCATGAGAACCTAAAGGGGTCTGCTTAACTTCTGCCAGATCCAGCAAACCCAGTGAAATTCCTGGCTCTTCCACCACTCCAAGAGCTAACTCTGGAGGGTTTGGAAACCTTGAGAATGGGATGATGGGGAAACAACTTAGGCTGGCAACAGAGAGAGCAGCAGTCCATCTGCACCCCCTCTCCTAAGGCAGGCTGCTTCAGGCTGAGCTAGGGGAGGTAGAAGTGGTGCCTTTGAATGCAGTTTTAGGTTTTGAATATTTTGATGGGACTCCACATCTTAGCTGCTGAACAGAGTATCTTCAAAGTCACGAGACTTATCTGAATATTTATCTAGAAGCAAGGGAACAACAGCATCAGACACTGGAAGTGTTAAAAAGGCCAATGTGGAGAAAGTTTCTCATCGACTACATTGTAAGAGCCAACTTTGATTTACATGATAGTTAGAGCCAACCACATGAATGGCAAATGCTTTTCTCCCACAGGTAAGCAGGGCTCATGTCCTCTAAGAGCTCTCTGAAAATGGTAGCACTAAATCTGACCCTTGCCGTATCTCATTCTCCACTTTCAAGGGTTCCCAATTGCCCACATGTTAAATTTCAGATTCCTTGATTCTGAACAGGATGGCAGAGTAGAAGGACTTGAGCTCATTTCCTCTCGTGAAAACACCAAACTAACTGCTGCACAACCATTGCCAAAATACACTGGAACCTACCAAAAAAGATACTTTATACCCAAAGACAAGAAGCCACAATGAGATGTTAGGAGGGGTGCTTTCTGATATAATTAAATCCCATACCAGGTGGGTGGGTGACCCACAAACTGGAAAATCATATCAAAAAAGTTTTCCTGTAGGAGTGAGAGTTCTGAGTTCACATCAGGCTCCCCAACCTAAGGATCTGGCATTGGGATGAGAAGCCCTCAGAACATTTGAAGGTCAGCAGGGCCTGAGTGGAGGAGCTCCATAGAACTGGGGGAAACAGAGAATCCACCCTTGGAAGGTGCACACAAGATCTTATGTGCACTGGGACCCAGGAAAAAGCAGTGACTCCATATATGCCAGGGCCAGTACGACACTCCATAAAGATCAAGGGATCAATCCAAGAACAAGATATACAACAACTTTAAATATATATGCACCCAACACAGGAACACCTCAATATATAAGGCAAAGGCCAACAGCCATAAAAGAAGAAGCTGACATTATTACTGTGCAGGACTTTAACACCTCACTTACACCAATGGACAGATCAAGATAGAAAAATCAGTAAGGAAACACAGGCCTGAAATGACACATTAGACCAGATGGACCTAACTGATACTTATAGAACGACCATCTAAAAGCAGCAGAATACACTTTCTTCTCAAAGGCACATGAAACCTTCTCCAAGATCAATCATATCCTGGGCCACAAAGCAAACCTTGGTAAACTTAGGAAAGCTGAAATCATATCAAGCATCTATTCTCATCACAATGCTATGAGATTAGAAAGCAATTACAAGGAAAAAAACTGTAAAAAACACCAACACATTGAGTCTAAACAATCAATGGATCACCGAAGAAATCAAAGAGTAAATTAAAAAGATACCTACAGACAAATGACAATGAAAACAGGTGATCAAAATCCTATGGATGGGAGTTCCCATCGTGGCTCAGTGGTTAACGAATCCGACTAGGAACCATGAGGTTGCGGGTTCGATCCCTGGCCTTCCTCAGTGGGTTAAGGATCCGGCGTTGCCGTGAGCTGTGGTGTAGGTCGCAGACGCGGCTGGAATCCCGCGTTGCTGTGGCTGTGGCGAAGGCCGGCGGCTACAGCTCCTGTTAGACCCCTAGCCTGGGAACCTCCATATGCCGCGTGTGCGGCCCTAGATAAAGGCAAAAAGACAAAAAAAAAAATCCTATGGATGCAGCAAAAGCAGTTCTGAAAGGGAAATTTATAGCAAATACAATCTAACCTCTACAAATAAGAAAAATCTCAAATAAGCAACCTAAACTTACAACTAAAGAAAAAACAAACAAAAGCCAAAGTTAGTACAAGGAAGGAAATAATAAACATTAGAGGAGCAATAAATGAAAAAGAGAAAAGTGAATAGAAAAGATCAATGAAACTAAAAGCTGGTTCTTTGAAAAGATCAACAAAATTGATAAATCTTTTAGCCAGACTCATCAAGGAAAAATAGGGAGAGTTCAAATTAATAAAATTAGAAATGAAAAAGGAGTTATAACTGATACCACAGAAATACAAATGATCGTAAGAAATTACCACAAGCAAGTACATGCCAATAAAATGGACAAGCTAGAAGAAATGGACAAAATTTAGAAAGGTATACCTTTTAAAACAGGATCGAAAAGAAATAGAAAATATGAACACATCAATTGCAAGTACTGAAATTGCAAGTGTGATAAAAATCAACAAAAAAAGTCCAGGACCAGATGCCTTCACAGGCAAACTCTATCAAACATTTAGAGGAGTGTTAACACTTATCCTTCTGAAACTCTTCCAAAAATTGCAGAGGAAGGAACATTCTCAAACTCATCCTATAAAGCTGCCATTCCCCTGATACCAAAACCAGACAAAGATACCACAAAAAAGAAAATAATAGGCCATGATGGCTGAAAAACACAGATCAAAAATCCTCCACACAAAACTAGTGAACTGAATCCAACAATACATTAAAAGGATCATACACCATCATCAAGAGGGATTTATTACAGGGACACAAGGATTTTTCAGTTTCCACCAATCACTATAATACACCACATTAACAAACTGAGGAACAGACTGTGGGATCATTTCAATAGATGCAGAAAGAGCTTTTGACAAAATTCAACACCCATTATTGATGATAACGCTCCAGAAAATGGGCATAAAGGGAACCTACATCAACATAATAAAGGCCATATATGACAAATCCACAGCTAACATCATTCTCAACAGTGAAAAGCTGAAAGTATTTCCACCAAGATCAGGAAGAGACAAAGATGTCCACCTTTTTTTTTTTTTGCTTTGCTTTTTAGGGCCACACCTGCAGTATATGGAAGTTCCCAGGTTAGGGGTCGAATTGGAGCTGTAGCTGCAGGCCTACACCACAGCAACACGGGATCTGAGCTGCGTCTATGACCTGTACCACAACTCATGGCAACACCAGATCCTTAACCCACTGAGCAAGGCCAGGGATCGAATCCGTGTCCTCATGGATACTAGTTGGGTTATTTAACTGCTGAGCCACAACAGGAACTCCCAAGATGTCCACTTTTGCCACTTTTATTCAACACAGTTTTGGAGGTCCTAGCCAGAGCAATCAGAGAAGGAAAGAACTAAAAGGAAACCAAACTGGAAAGGAAGAAGTTCAATTGTCACTATTTGCAGATGACATGATACTATATGTAGGAAATCCTAAATATGCTATCAGAAAACTACTGGAGCTCATCAATGGCTTCAGTAAAGTCGCAGGATACAAAATTAATACACAGAAATCCATTGTATTTCTATACACTAACAATGAAAGATCAGAGAAAGAAATTAAGGAAACAATCCCATTTACCATCACATCAAAAAGAGTAAAACAGGAGTTCCCGTCGTGGCTCAGTGGTTAACAAATCTGACTAGGAACCATGAGGTTGCAGGTTCGATCCCTGGCCTCGCTCAGTGGGTTAAGGATCTGGCATTGCCGTGAGCTGTGGTGTAGGTCACAGATGCGGCTTGGATCTGGCGTGGCTGTGGTTGTGGCGAAGGCCAGCAGCTACAGCTCCGATTAGACCCCTAGCCTGGGAACCTCCATATGCCATGAGTGCGGCCCTAGAAAAGGCAAAAAGACAAAAAAAAAAGGAGTAAAACAGATCAGATGAAGATGGCAGGGGAGCAGGACATGGAGCTCACCTTCTCCCACAAATACATACATACGTAAATAAACTACTGAATACTAGCAAAAGACCTTGGGCTTCCAAAGGGGCAAGAAAACCTCCACATAACTGAGTAGGACAAAAGGAAAAGTAAAAGAGAGAGAAGGGAGAAAAAGGAGTCAGGACAGGACCAGCGCTCTTGGGAGGGAGCTGTGAAGGAGCAAAGGATGCCACACTGGGAGGCCCCCTACTGGTGAGATCAGCTTGGACAGAAGGGCAGCCTTAAAGGCTCAGAGAAAAGTGCAGGAGCCAGTCTCAGAAGCGCAAATCAAACAGCGGCACAGATGATCGGTGCCACCACCCCGTGCACCTGGGACACTCGTGTGGAGTCTGGGTGCTGGGGCTAGGGCTTTGGACGTCAGTTCCGGGGTAAGGGCTGGCGAGGGGTGCACCACAGCTGAGGGAGTGCAGGAGGAGGCCTGGGCCCACCAGAGAAGTAAGACTCCATTGCCGGGAAGTGTGAGTGGAGGGGTGGGATCGCTGTACGATCTTCTTTCTCTGTGTGCACATGAGCTCTCAAGGCAGCCGCGCCCCCCTTGTGCAGGCTATGGGGGTGGCTAGACACTGCCACAGCCATTTCATACTCCAGAGGTGGGTACAGTCTGCCACCACTGAGGAGCCTGTGACCAGGCACCACTTGCCTTCCCCACCACCCCAGGGGTCACTGCTGCAGTGGAGCCCCTGAAACTGGGCACCATCTGCTGCCGGTACTCACCCTGGAGTGCACACAGCCCACCACCGCCGCTGCCGCCGCCGCCAAGGGCCCTGCAACCAGGCACCACCCCTGCCTCCCCAGTGGTCCTGCGACTGGGCGCTGCCTGCTGCTCCTGCATCCCCAGGGGTAGCAGCCACTGCCAAGGGCCCCACGATCAGGTGTCAGTCTTAGGCACTGCCTGTCGCCCCACCTCCCTGGGAACACGCATGGGCCAGGCACCTGTACACCTTCTAACAAGGACACACCGAGCAAAGAGATAGCCAGCATCCGAACCAAAAGTAGCCCTCACAGTAACAAAACAGTAAACCCACACCAGCTACCCAGGGATTCCCCACAAATAAATAGCTCTCCAGGACTGCAGGAGATAATTGTGTCCCCTCAACTCACAGAGTGAGAGAAATAAAAGCAAAGTGAAGAGCAGAGGGACCATTCTCAGGTAAAAGAACAGGAGAATTCCTCTGATGTAGCAGACATGAAACAGACTTCTGCAGGCTAACAGACACCGGGTTCAAAAAAAAAAAGGGGGGGGTAATGAAAATACTGAAGGAATGAAGAAAGGCTAGCCACAGAAATGCAGATTATAGTAAAAAGGGACTAGAAACTATAAGGAAGAGTCAAGAAAAATTAGAAGGTTCATTTGCTGAGACTAAAGCTAAGCTAAAGGCAATAAATCGCAGAATGAATAATGCAGAAGAATGAATAAGTGACTTGGAAGATAAAATAATGGAAATCCAAAATAGTACCTACTGTATAGCACAGGGAACTCTACTCAATATTCTGTTATACCCTATATAGGAAAAGAATCTGAAAAAGAATGGATATATGTATATGCATAACTGAATAGCTTTGCTGTACACCTGAAACTAGCACAACATTGTAAATCAACTATACGCCAATATAAAATAAATGGTAAGTTCAAATTCCTTGCTGTGTCTCCTGCCTCCCCCTGAAGCCTCCTCTTGTACCCCGTCTCCAGAAACTGTGTGCCCTGGCCTGTGATTATGAGCCTCTCTCAGCGACCTGAACACATCCCTCCCTTCCGTAGGCCTCTGTGCATATGATTCTCTCTGCAGGGCCGAAAAACTCCCCAGCCACTGCCTCCTACTCACCATCCAGGTCTTAGCATAGATGTCACTTCCTACTCAAAACCCTTACTGAGTTCCGCACCCTAGTAGCTCCCATATGAATCTAACCAGCCCTTATCACCTTGCATTATAAACATTTTGTTGACTCTCTGATTTTCCTAGAAGGCTGATGGGGTGGGGGAGGGGAGGCAGTAAGGATTATGTTCAGCTTAAATCCCCAGCAAAGAGCCTGGTGCCTGGCACATAGGAGGTGCCCAATAAATCTTTAAATAAATACTGAGTGAACATTGCAAACACCCTGTAACAGAAGGAGGGATTACCTTCTTCTTCATTTTCACATTTTTGAAGATGGCGTGGACCCTCCATGTCTTTGCAAACATTGCCCCAAAGGCAGTTGTGTAGCCCACGGTGAGAATCCAGGTCCTGACCTAGAGAGCATGAGAAAACAGAGGCATTAACACCTCCCAGGTAGAGGGATCTTGTCATTTATGAGCGTGTCCCAACAGGGGGGACTCTAGACAATGTGGACCGACCTCTACATACTGTAGAGTTTAACTAGCATCAACAGTCCTTCAATCGTGTTTCAACTTGATAGATGTGTGGTTCTATCGGTCACTCGCCAGATCCAGGGGCCTGGGCGCAGAGGCATATGAGACTCAAACCCTGCCTACCATGGGCCCACAGCCCAGAGGGAGCCAGTCACATAGCGAGAGGCAAGAGGGCCCCCACGACCACCAAAGGGTTTCAGACCAGCCCTCTGGTCTTGCCTCCCACCTTCCCGCCTTGAGAGCTTTCCACATGGGGAGACAGCGCTGCAGAGGTGAACCTAATTGATTTTTCTGTTTCCTCCCTTGAGTCTCTAGGAGACTGGGCGGCCCCAGGAACCTCTCCTATGGGACTCCTGCTCCTGGGCTGTGGGCAGCGGGGAGCGGAGGGCCCTGAGCTGCCGGGGTTGAGACTGGACGGGACACCAAGCCTACAAGGCCCTTCTCCAGTGCTGGCAGCCCCAGCACTGACAGAGCGGGGCAGGACTCAGCCAGAACTGGCCCTGGGGACACCCACTGGCAGCAGCATCAGCTCAGCTTCGGGCCGTCATGAGGGACAGCTGAGTTAGTGGGGAAGGCCAGAGGAGAGGGGCTGTGACCTTCCCACTGCCTCCAGGGGCCTGTCTCCTGAGGCCTTCAGAGAAAGAACAGCGATGCTGCCTGGATCCTGCTGCCCAGGCCCTTCCCACTACAGTCAAGTGCTTGGCTCCTATTGTACCGAGTGACCTCAGGAGTCTGGCTACTTAGCACCAGGCCAGCCTGGCCACTGAGCCCACACTCGGACCTTGGGTCGCCGCTCGAGGACTGAAGCCCTAACTGGCTCTCACCTGTTCCCCAGGACTAACGTGTACCGCGATCCCCAGCTATGGGCTGGTGACTGCTGGAAACCACCAGTCCTGATAGGTGGTTTGGCTGGGATGGCAGGTCACCATCTGGTAGGTCTTGGGGGCCTCCTGGGTGCCCCCCACCCTGTACTGCCATGGAGATCAGACCCCAGCCTCTCTGGGGTCCACCGTCATCGCTGCTCTGGATACCCTCCAAGACCCAGGAGACTCGGCCTGCTGCACACTGGGCCCACATCATGGTCCAGCCCTAGGCTGTGTGCTACTGGGTTCTGGGGTCTCCCCTTCACTGGGACAAAAAAGCTGTGTGCTCCGTGAGCTCTGGTTCGAGGCTATGGTCCTTCCTCTGCTCTTCCTCCACTCTGCTGAGCTAAGTTCCCTCTTAAAGGTCCCTATCTGCCTCAGCTGAACGCAGCAGGAAGGTGGATGCGGTAGGAGAGAGACAGCCAGCTGGAGTGGACGGGCCGGGCCCTCTAGGTCCCGAGGAGTCGGCCCGGCGGGTCTGCCCGGCCTCAGCGGCCCATCCAGCCCAGGGCTGCGGGTGGTCGTGTAGGAGGCTCCCAGACACGCCCCTTCGTGGAGTCCCTTCACTCTGCCTTTCCAGCAACTTGGCTTTCCAGCGTTTCAGAGACAGCACATCCTCCCTGTCCATTTCATCTGTGAAAATAGGAACTGGCTGGGCAGACGGCAAGGTCAGCCCCTTAAGGAAGGATGGCAGCAGTACAGCGATGGTTCAGAAACACGAAAGGGTGAGGTGTGAAGGCTGACAATGTACAGGTGAGAATCGAAACCCCCCCCTTTTTCTTTTTTAATTTCAAAAATTTCAGACAGGCAAGAAAATGAATCGTGGTACTTAAGAGAAAGTGTAGGATGGCCACATCATTACCTGTGTTATAACATAAGGATGCAAGAAGAGTAAAGAGAACAGAGACAGAGAAGGAGCCAATTGTTGGGAATTTAGACCTGAGCTTATTCGATGGACAGATCACACATCATTCCTAGATTCACAGATTCAGGACCTTACAGATCATCTCACTCCTTTGTTCAACTGTTATTCAATAAGGATGACTAGGGCAGAAGCCAAGTATATAATGGTAAATACAAACAAATAAAAGAACCACCACCACTAAAACCAGGGTGATCTTTGGGAGCCATCAGTTGAGTTAATAAAAAAAAAAAGAAAAACGCTTTGTAGATGAAGAAACTGAGACTCAGGGCGTTTAAGGCATTCCTTTCAACCGCACCACCCAGCTCCAGAGCTGGGCCTGGAAGTCAAGGCCCTGACCCAGGCCAGCCCTCTCTCCCCCACATCACGCCACCGGCTCCTCTGAAGCTCTCCTTAACCCCAGTCAGGTTCATTCCCACCCAGGAGGCAGCTGTCAACGGGGCAGCACACCTAGAGGAGCGGTGGCCCAGCCCGAGCACACTCTGCCGGCTGATCTCAACACACTTTTATTATTATTATTATTATTTTTTTTTTTTGCCTTTTGTCATTTTTTTTTTAGGGCCGCACCTGCGGCATGTGGAGGTTCCCAGGCTAGGGGTCTTATCGGAGTTGTAGCCACTGGCCTACGCCGCGGCCACAGCAACGCAGGATCCGAGCCGCGTCTGCGACCTACACCACAGCTCACGGCAACGCCGGATCGTTAACCCACTAAGCAAGGCCAGGGACCGAACCCGCAACCTCATGGTTCCTAGTCGGATTCGTTAACCACTGCGCCACGACGGGAACTCCTCAACACACTTTTAGAGCTAATGTTTGACATGACTGTGAAGATCACTGATCTCCAAATGTTTCTGACCACATTCCCCTAAAGGAAAAGCAATATTAAGTATGAACATACACAGAACATGCAAGTTTTTAAAAAGGAGGTAAAAGATGAAATAGTATCATTTTTTACCTCATAATGTGGCAGACAAAAAGATCTCTTATTTTGGTTAAAAGTTGATCACTCTACGGAGTTCCCTTTGTGGCTCAACGGAAATGAATCTGACTAGCATACATGAGGATACAGGTTCGATCCCTGGCTTCGCTCAGCGGTGTAAGGATCCAGCGTTGCCGTGAGCTGTGGTGTAGGTCGCATATGTGGCTCAGATCCTGTGTTGCTCTGGCTGTGGTGCAGGCTGGCAGCCACAGCTCCAATTCGACCCCTAGCCTGGGAACCTCCCTATGCCATGAGTGCGGCCTTAAAAAAAAAAAAGTCGATTGCTCTAATATGCTTAGCATTATTATATTTGATTTGACATATTTTCTTTGCTGTAATCATTTTCAGGCTACTTGTCTATTTTACAGGGCTTGTCGACTTTGAATCATTAAGATTCAATCATACAAATGTGCTAGCTGAAACTCAATAACAGAAACTTAACCTGGCATCTGGAAATGGCTACATGTTGCCAAAAACTGAAAGCAAAGAGTGGATGAGGATGCTTGGGCACAAAAGAGGTAACCTATCAGGCCCAGAGATCCTGCTGGCAAAGTTCACTTAAACTGGTGTCTGCGAACTTGGATTTGGAGGGTTCCCTCGATGATAGGAGTGACACTGCCTAAGCAGTTTGTGACAACAGCGTGGTTTGTGCTGCACACCTGCTTTTCTTCTGAGAGCCTGGAATTCGGGTATGTGCTCAGCAGAGGGCACCTGGGTGACTGGCCCCCAGTGAAACCCTGGGAGCTGAGTGTCTCGTGAGCTTCCCTGGTACACAGTTCATGTGTTGTCACAAGGCGTTGCTGGGGAATTAAGTGCATTCTGTATGGCTCCACTGGGAGAGGCTCTTGGAAGCTTGCACCTGATTTCCCTGGACTTCACCCCATGTGCCTTTTCGCTTTGCTGATTTCACTTTATGTTCTTTCTCTGTCATTAATCACTGCTGTGAGTACAATTACACACTGAGTCCTCCTAGTGAATCACTGAACTGGGGGTTGTCTCGGGGACCCTGGACCCAATGCCCTGTGGCTGGCTGGGGTCACGGACTGACCAACCACTCCACTCTCAGGAGAGTTCCCTGCACGAGACCACCAGACACACCCACCCAGGGCCCCACGGTCAGTCCAAGCAGTCATCTTAATAAAGCTGAATTTCTCCCATTTTTTCTATATAAAAAAGGAAGTAAAATCTGCAACGTTCCATAAAATAATCCCAGGGGGTTCCTATCCCACGGCAAGACAGCTTTTCAGAATGTGATGAAATAGCACTGGAAGAAATAGTCCAAAAGCAGGACAGTGGGACCCCTACCAGCAGAGCTGCTCATCCCAGGCTGCCTCTGCTCAGGGTCTGCAAAGTCGAGGTCTTTGCAAAAGGAAGTGTTATTTCTCTCTCTATTCCTCCACCGTCTTTTAAAGACAGAAATGGACCCTGCGGTTCAGTCCTGGACCCTCTCTGTCCCAAGAGGGCCCTCTCTGGGTTATCACTCCCACTCTCAGGCCTCAACAGTTTATCTCGTGCTGACAGTTCCCTCGTCTCTTTCCCAGCTCTTTGGTCCGGAGCTCCAGAACTGCATATGCCCCTGTCACTGGGGATCTAGGTGACACTAGGTGTCTCATAAGACATTCATACACCAGCCAGAGCTGAGCCCTTCACCTCTTCCCCTGAGCAATTCCATTTCCTCCTGACTCAGGGATGGTGCCACTAGCCATCGGTCACCCAGGTTAGGGGTGACCTTCCCGGAAGTCCCCTGGGAATCCTCCCCACCCTCACTCTCCTATTCAGTCCCCAAGTCCATCTCCTTCTGCATCTCCACCTCCAACCCGTTCTCTGCCCTTCGTGTGCTCTGAGCGCTGGGGCCCCGTGCCTGTCCTTCTGGGCTCCCTGGAGGACACCATCAGGAGACTGGAGGGCGCCAGAAGCGAGAAGGCAGAGCATGCGCTCCCTGCTGTCCCCGCTTTTGTGCTGCCTGTGGCTGTAGCTGGGCTTCTCATGTGGCCCTCTCTGGGCTCAGGAAGACACTCCTCTCTCCGCCCTTTCAGGCCCAGGCTTGGAGAGGGCTTCCTCTACTCCACCTCCGCAGGCAGTGCCTCCACTGGAGTGTCTCCGTGTTAGGCACCGGGGTGGGCTGTGTTTGCCGCCAGGGCTATGCCTGGCAACCGTCTTAGTCCCACGCCTCTCATTTGTACAGTCTCCTCTCTGGTCCCTTGGTGCCATCCAGATTAGTCACTACAAGCAGGGATTCTGGAGTCAGAGTGACATGAGTGCAAGTCCCGTCGCTCACCATGCAACCTCTGTGCGCCCCGAGTTCCTCGTCTGTGTGATGGGGGTTAATAGTAATGCCTTTGACTTTGTGGCGTGGTTGAGCCGATGAGATGAAAGACGGTGGGTAAGGGGCTGAGGTTCTGAATCAGGATCTGGTTTCTGTCCACGTGTTCCTCACCTCTGCTCCCTGGACCGCTGCAGGTGCGCCCCAGCTGGCCGCCCCCCTCTCCGCTCACCAGCTGCCCATCAGCAGAGGGACTGTTCTCCAGTGCAAACCTCAGCAAGTCTCTCTAGGTTTAAACCCTTCACAGCCCCACAGAACCCGAAGGTCCAACTCCAGATTCTTAGCAGGGTGTCACTCCCCCACCCACACCTCACCTGCTACTCCCAGTGTGGCGCCTCATAGCCAAGCAATTCCACACTGCTTGTATGTCCCCACACATCACACTGGTTCACACTGCAGGCTGGGCGCCAGCGATTTCCTCCACTCGGAAGGCTACTCTCTCTCTCTAATCCCCCCCACGCAAATTCTCATTGGTCCCCTGAAAGCTGGATTCATGGGTCAGTTCCTCTAAGAAGCCCTCCCAGACTTTGCAAGGAGGTCCCAGCTACCTCCTATTTGAGACTTCTGCCCTCTTGTTTCTGCTGTGCTGGTCACACTGAGATGATATCCACCTGACCACTTGCCTGCCTCTCCCACAAGATGCTGATACTGGGAGGAGGGCCTATGCTTTAAATCTCTGGATCCAGCACTGGATCCAGTGGATCCACTACCCTGGAGGAGGGGGTATTCTGGCTGGTTGGGTGGGTGGGCTCACTTAGGAGTCAAAAACATCAAGTCAAGCCTAAGCAAACACATGAAAGAAAGACTGCAGAGAGAAATGGAGAACTGGATAGCAACAGAGACTAAATTTATGGCCTCAGTGATCCCTTTCATCCCAATAAAATACGGCACCTGAGAGGTAGTGAGCTCCCCATCACTCCACGGATTCAAGCAGAGCTTGGAAGACCCATATCATGGCGCTATAAAGGCATTTCCTGCACTGAAGGAAGTTTCATTTGACGATGTTCACGCATCGCTCTTCTAGGTGTTTCTATGATGCCAAATAAACTAGAAGCTTCTGCAGGGCTCTAAGGATTCTGTTTCCAATATGTCGCCTCGACTATAAGTAGCTACTGATGCATCAGTGTAAGACAAACAGCTACTTCACGCTCTCAAAGTCTTAAACCCATTTATTCTTCTAATGTTAACATCTTTTCTTTTCTCTCCTTAGCCATCAAGCTCCTGGCTCCCTCTGGGCACAGACTGACATGCAACCATGGGGAAGAGGAACCTGAAGCAGGTAATGCCCATTTCAGTCTCAACTATCAAAACTGAAAAAAAATAATTAAGCACCTCTCCCAAAAAATCTCTGTCTGGAACAATTCTACTTAGCCATTCATTCCATTGATTTTGGGAACGCCTGCCTGGCAGAGTGAAGGGCTTTCACAGCTCTTTTGGGGACCAGTAAGAAAAGGAACACACAGCCTCTCTTGCAGGTCTGTTCTGAGGATTACTGGGTGCAGGAAGCTGTGGCAGCTGGCTGGATGCTGGAGGGGGCGAGCCATTTTCATGCTCTCCAGAAAAGTCAAAAAGGGCCTTTTGTTTCATTCTGATCATTCACTCCAGGTGAGTGACAGTGAGAAGGTGGGTAAGAGAGACCCAGACTTTCCAAAAGTAAGCCCCAGACCTCTGTTACCACGAGGCATTGCAGTCTGGAGCGTAAAGGCTGGACTTCAGCCTGGGGTCTCCAGGGTCTGCCTTGACTCCCGGGCGAGAGGAGTGGCAGAGACGTTTGGAGTGTTTCCCGAGTTCCTCCTGATACAGCTTCAGAAGACTCTGTCAGCTCAGGGTCCTTTAAGTAAGATCTGCTTTCTGGAGTTTAGAGCACGACAAAGACTTTTGGGGGGAAAAATTCAAGGGCCCCCAATTTCTGGGCATAGAAAAGAGTACCCAGGTTAGGGCCAATAGAGCATCTCAGGAGCCTTGGGGGCAAATCAGAGAAAGCTGCTCCCTCTGGGAGGACTTTCTAATAGGCACCCCCCTCAAAGCCCTTTCTGAAAGGCTCCCACCTCCTTAAGGTCCTACCAGCTGAAGAACTCAACTCAGAGAGCAGATCACAGGTTGAATTCAGCTCCCACCCACTCCCAACACCAACACCCTTGTGCAGTGCACAAAATGCACAACTGTACTTGGCGGCCTTGGCTTGGGCAACAGAACAGGGAGGAGGCTCTGCTTCCCCTTCCCCGACAACCCTAGCAATTACCTCAGTGACTGAAGGTTGGGGAGTTTTCTGGAAGCACGGCGTTCTTGAAATGGGTAGTGGCAGCAGGAGATTGTAGGTGTGCGCTGGGAAGGGGGCTGATGTGGGCTTCCCTGCAGATCTGGAGACTGAAGATGTAGATGAATGGATGGGGGGCGGGCAAGAGGAAGTGAGGTAGGAGATAAATAGGCCCCAGGTTGAGCAGCTTCAGCTGGTTTAGGCCCGAGGCTGAGCAGCTGCTACTGGTCTCCTGCTGATACTTGCAGATAAGATACAGCAGAAGCCCTGGGCCCTGATTTGGTAAGAGACAAAGTGATCCCAACTTCCTCATTCTCTCGGTCAAGGGGATTTCCCAGCCCAGCGCATGTGTGGAAGAGGTCTTCAGTCTCCAGGAAGGACAAAAGGAGGGAGCAGATGCCAACCCATAATATGTCCTGCCAATCTCTCAGAAACCTTTGTGCTGGAATCCATCTTGGATGAGAGAAATATGCACAGAGCAGGAAGACCCGGAGTAGGACCAAATCTGGGCATGAGTGAGATGATGGCCAGGGACAACCTGGGCAGACAACCTGGCCAGCTGCCCCCATATAAGCGACCCAAGCTGCCCCTATTGCTTGGAACTCACTCCAAGTTCACTCGTATGCTCTTCCATGTGTACTTGGCTTCTAATAAATGCTGTCTCTAATTCACAATCTTGGTCTCTTTGCTGAATTCTTTCTTCAAAGAAGGCAAGGACTGAGGTCCTTCTTCCAGCTGTTTCACTGCTGGAATCAGAAGGGGAGGAGGATGTGCCATCGACGCTGCAGCTGCTAGGAAATTTGTGAGCAAATAGGAGGCATCTTTCACAACTCCCAGAAATAACTGCAGTCATTCTTGAGAGCTCTCTTATTTTAAGTCTTCCCTGATTGGTCCCTCTGCTCTTGGCCCTCACTCCCTCTCCAAGGCCTGTCTACATAAGGGCATACAACACACTGAATGGGAGTTATTTGTTTAACTACATCTTCCCGTCCATGCTACTAACTCCCTGAGGGCAGTGAACTATGTGTCCAGCTCTGTGCCTGCAGAGCTGGCACAAAGCAGGTACCTGAGAAATGTTATCACGCAAATGAATGAATTATAAGACAAGGACCAGAGCTTGCAGGAGCCCAATGAAGCGGTATGGGATGGAGGGTGGGTCTGTCCATTTGCTGAAGGGTCTGGGGAACCCCTGGTATCTTACTCAGCCCCCTTTCTCTGGAAGCAGAGGTCCAGGGAGCCCTTCACAACTGAAGGCCTTGGATGGCTAAGGACATAGGCAATGGGGGTGGGGAGGCCACTATTATCGAGAGGAAAGCTGCAGCCTATCCAGGACCCTAATTGGCCCAGACAGGCCTTGTCAGCACCAGTCCCTGTAGCCACCTTCCTGGGTTGGCCAGGCAAAGCCACCATCAAACCCCATGGGCATTCCCTGACCCAGCTTTCCAGCTACCTTCTGAAATCACAAAGCACTTTACCATGGTCAGCCACAAAAGCATGGGATCACATGCTGAAATAGCCCCCAAACCACATTATTGTAGCAGATTATCTCTCAACTATCTCAAAGAAAAAAACAAAACAAAACTCCCCAACCAAAAGCAATCACAGATCTTTATAGACTTTATATGGAAAATATCACTAATTCTTACCACTCTTGAATTTACTAGGAGGCCAGCTGGGTGTTTCCAGGTAGCCTATGCCTTTTGAGTCAAGGTATAAAATCCTAGCATCTCTGGGAGGGCTGGAAGAGGATGTCGTGCTTCCCGATCCAGTACCTGGACCCCCAGGATTCCATCCCTTCCCAGCTGCTGCCCATCCAGAGCTCACTCTTGTGAGCAGGGAGGATGGCTGAGAGCATGCTTCGGGACCCAGAACCCAGCGCTCCCTCCCATGATGGGAGACTCTAGGGTGGATGCCCAAGATCTCCTTTCCTCCTCCACTTGATCCTCGTGGAACAAGGTTTTTGGGGTGTCCATTGTCTTACACCACCGTTCTCCAAGAGACAAACTCAAAAATGATGCATGGCAGGAGTTCCTGCTGTGGTGCAGGTTGCAGCTGCAGCTTTGGATTCAATACCTGGCCTAGAAGTGTCTATATGCCATGGGTGTGGACATTAAAAAAAAAAAGCATGGCTTCTAATCTTGGCCTCACTACTCCAAGTGTGGACTGTGGGTGCAGCATCAGCCTCACCTGGGAGCTTGTTGGAGTTGCGGCCCCTCCAGCCACCCCAGACCTACTGAGCTGGTGTCCGTGTTCACTGTGATCTCCAGGTGACTCACATGTCCTTTGAGCAGCACTATCTGGGCAGGCAGAAGTCAGGATGGTTGTCACTCTTGGGAGGGGGCATGCAGATAGCTACTGGAAGGGGGTAGGAAGGGCTTCTGGGATGCTGGGAATGGCTTATTTCTTGATCTGGATTTACAGATGAATCCAGTTTGTAAAAATTCATTGAGCTACATGCACTTATGAAATGTGTGTGTGTGTGTGTGTATCTTTAATAAAAAGCTAAAGAATAAACAAAGGAAATCGGGATTCTCATCAAGTGGAGACAGATGGGAGACAAAGCTGAGCCGTGCTTTTCTGTGCTGCCATCAGAGTAGCCCTGGGCTGCGCTGGCTTCTCCTCATTCCTACATCAGATTCCAGTGACTGGGACTCATGTTCAGGTGCCCTCAGAGGTCCCACTTGCATCATTCTTACCTCCCTTGCAGCCTGCCCCGAGGCCCCTTCCAGCACACAGGGTGGCAGAAGTATAGCAGTCTGGGTTTGACTCAGGCGGCCCTGACTCTGTCCCTGACCCTGTCCCTGACCCAGATCTAGCAGAGCTAGGACATATAAGGCCAGATGTCACCATGGACATCCCTCCACCCAATCAACCAGCATTAGCCCCAGTTTTCCAGCCTCTTCTTCATCCCAAGGTTACCTTGCTATATTGGTATCTGTCCTAGCAGTGTCCAGAAACGAACACAACTATCCAGACCTAGTCCCATCGTTCACCCATTCATAATGATAATGGCTAACATTTATTCGATTTTACTACGCGGCAGGCACTAAGTGCTTTACATACATACACTACCTTATGTAATCCTTACAATCCTATGAGTATGCCCACTTTACAGAGGAGTAAACTGAAGCTCAGAGATGTTAAGTACCTTCAAGTCACACTGCAGGAAGTAGTGTAGCTGCGATTCGAATGCAAACCGCCTGACCGAAATTCTCTTATATGCCAGGCACTCTGATATACTTTGGGGATGTATCAAAAATGAATAAATAAATATACTAAAATGACTGTATTATACACCTTAATAGGGTGAATTTTATGGTACGTGAATTACAGTTGGGTCTCTCTGTACCTGTGAGTTCCGCATCTTCAGCGACAGGGAGCAAAATTGAAAATATTTTTTAAAAAAATTCTAGGAAGTTCCAAAAAGCAAAACTTGAATTTGTCACACCAGCAACTATTTACATAGCATTTACATTGGATTTACAACTATTTACATATCATTTACATTGTATTAGGTATTCTAAGTAATTCAGAGACGATTTAAAGTATCCAGGAGGACTGCATAGGTAATATGCAAATATCACATCATTTTATAAAAGGGACTCGAGCATTCTCGGATTTTGGTATCTGTGGAGGTTTCTGGAACCAGTACCCTGCAGATACCAGGGGAGGACTGTATATCTTATCGCAATTTTGGGAAAATCTGAATGGACAAGAAGTTTGGTTGAGATAAATGCCCACATGCCTAAGAATTTAGTTCCCCCGTTTCTCCTGGTATAAACTAGCTCACAAAAATAAAAACATTTCTTTAAAAAAAATAAATGAAATGTCTCAGACACCTGTGTCGTCCGACAGAGTCCAAATTTCAGTCCTGCCACCTGGCTATCTACGACCGAGTTTCCGGTTTTCTCTCCCATGAAGTGGGGCCAGTGAACCTTGCCTTGTCAGACAGTTGTGGGATTTGAAGGAAAGGCTGCATGCGGCGGCTGGCCCTCTAAATCACAGCGGAGAGTGCTGAATCTTACGAGGGCACAGGCTTGGGGAGTGAACAGGGCACTGCTGACCGCCTCCACGCCCAGCAACGCTCTGGGCGCCCCTGGAGCTGTTGAGACCCGCACTGGATGGATCAAAGGCCCACCTGGGTCTTCTTGACCTCACTGCCCAGTCCCTTCTTATCCTCGCCTGCTCGTGTGGGGGTTTCTGCCTGGGATTCCACAAGGAAGGCAAGCACCTTTTCTCCTCTCCACTCATCTCTGCTCCCTCTCTGGGCTGCTCAGGGCTGGGATTCCTGAGCTGCGTAAGCGAGGCTGTGGGCCCTCCCATCCCCTGGTACCGGAGCTCTGGCTCATGCCCGGCGCTGTCCTCACAGGCAGCTCCGTGCCCACAGGGGCTGTGTTGCTATGGTGATTCCACTGCCCACACAGTGTCCAGGGAGACAGCACGGTGTCGCTGGAGCCGTCTGCAAGACTTGCTGAAACGAGGCTGCGAAGATGCAGGAAAGGTCCAGAGGGGGTGTGGGGGGGTGTGGACTGAGTGTAGCTGCCTCCCTAGTTCTGTGTGTGTGTGTGTACCCACCCTCACACAGGCACCCACCCTGCAGTCCGAGCTACAGTGGCTCTTCTGAGGCACAGCCCCTGGAAAGGTAAAATCCTGTGACTGTCAGAGGTTTCTTCCCGAGGTGGTGGTCACTGTGTATCATTGTGTTGAGCTTCTATATTGCAAACTAAACGGGAAACAAAGTGGCATTCATGTGGCAGCAGAACAGACTGAACTGTGACTTCTATTGCTCCGCAAGTGAAGCTGGCTTGGTGATCCACCTTGTCCCTTGTCCTCGAAGATTTCCTGCAGAACACGGAGCAGGAAACCAGGAGGTCCCACCGAGACGAGGAGGAAGACGCCCCCTCCCAGCTTACTTTCCTTGTGCTCCAGGCGGCTCCTCTGAAAGGTCTCGTTTAACCTGCACCCCAGTCCTACGTGGGGGGTTTGTCGTGCTCATTTTACAGACAACAAAACTGAGGCTCAGATAGGCTAAGTCCCTTGCCACAGTCGGGAGGCAGTCAGTGTAGGAGGTGGGAGTCGACCTTGGGCGGCCGAAGACCTGTGCTCGCTGAGCTACAGGGCCCTGCCCCACCTCCGGCTCCCCGCTTGGTGGGAGTTCACTGGCAGTGCCGTCTGGGCACAGAGAGAACACAATCCGAGGTTCCAAGTGAAAGAAGGGAGCCCCCCATGGGAAGAGCAGGTGGAAGACAACCTAGATGGTACCCATTGGCTCTAAATTCTAGAGCTTTCGGTTCCCTTCCTGAGCAATACTGGGAATTACTAAATAAATGACCCCAGTCCTAACCCGCGTACACATTTGTGCTGGCCCAATTCAATCCACAATAGTTAATCTATGCCTTTTCCCCGCAGTTATGAATACAGGTTCCCCCTGCAGAGCCTCTGCAACAGCCCTGACTGCAAATAAAAGAATCCTCAGGCTGGGGAGAACCAGGCCCCAGCATCTTCAGAGCGCTCGTGTTCCAGCTAATGCTGATGTGTGAAGCACTTTATGATTTATTCATATCGCCTTGCCAGGCTTCCCAGGACAGCCTTCCCCTCACAGAAATGAGCGTGACTCCCAGAACAGAATGTCAGGCTTCATTAACAGAAACACTCGGGGGATGCCCCTGTTTCGGCTCCCCGGCCTGCGTCACCCAGCATTTGCAGGATTCGGGTCAGACTCTAGGAGGCACCTGTGCTCTGACAGCCTGGCTCGTGAGCAGGGTGAGATGGCAGGAGCTCCCTGAGGGCTGGGCCTCACGTCTCTGCACTGGAGACTGGCCCTCGGGCCGGTGGATGTGTTCCCAGGTGGCAGGTGCCAGTGCCAAGGAGCCTGGAGGGACCAGGGTGGGGCTCTGTCCCCCTGATTCTCAGCAGGGAGATCAAGGCGGGGCCCTCAGCTCTTGGGGAGCCACTGAGAGATCAGAGCACCACGTACATGAGAAATCGCCAAACTGGCTCCCAGTACGATTTTCATTACAGCCTTTGTCATCCTCTCCTCAAACTTAGAGAGGGCACGCCCAGGGACGGAGGGGAGAAGGAAACCCCGCTCTCCTCACTTAGCTCCCTCGGGTGCAGCCCCTCCCTCAGACGTCACCACTGCCCAGGGAAACTGACCACTGACACACACGGCGCCCTTGAGCTCACAGGCCCCACTGGGCACAGAAGTCATGTTGACACAGAAATGAAGTGGACTTAGCGGGCCTCAAACCATCCCCACTTGAGGAAGACACAAGCTGCGGTCATCATCCTCGTGCCAGGCGGATGAGGGAACAAACCGCGGACCCACACACACAAGGACTTTTGAGCAGCTCAGCTTCTTTGGAAGGCACCCTGATGCCAGGCATGTGGGGGGCTTGACTTCACTTCCTTAATCCCCAGAAGGGCAGAATAAAGCAGGCTGGGACAGGAGTGGCCTTGGAATTAACAAAAAAAATCCCTGAGTAGGAAGCTTGAACCAGGTAAGCAAGTCCTGGAGCACTTGGGGTCTGATCGCCCTCCAGGTCCACGCCAGAGAGGAGGGGTATCTGAGCACCCCAGGGACCCCCTGGGGTATCAGGGACTTGACCATGAGGTTCTCAGATGAAACCTTTCAAACAAAGTACAACTTTTAGGGACATCTTATTTGCTGGACAATTCATGCTGAAGTTACTGGTAATATTAGGAAGAGTCAGCATCTGCAGGAATCAGGGGAGCAGCAACACGTGCTCCGGGGTGTCCCTCCTGTCCACATGCTGTCCCAGAACCTAGGGACCTGATGCAGTCCTGAAAGTCCAAGTGTGGATGGTGACCTGGAGCGCATTTAAGGGGTCTTCCACATGTTTATCCCTTGCTAACTTTTTTTTGGTCTTTTTCGGGCCACACCCTCAGCATATGGAGGTTCCCAGGCCGGAGGTTGAATTGGAGCTACACCACAGCCACAGCAAAGCGGGATCTGAGCCGCATCTGCAACCTACACCACAGCTCATGGCAACGCCGGATTCCAAACCCACTGGGTGAGGCCAGGGGTCAAACCTGCGTCATCATGAATGCTAGTCACGTTCGTTTCCGCTGAGCCGCAATGGGAACTCCCCCTCTCTGCCAACTTTTAATTCACAATCGTCCAGTAGTGGGCGACACTGATTAGTGCAACAAATAAAATCTAGTAAAAGAGACTGCTCTCCAAACAGGGCCTGCCAGAGTTCCGTTTCGTGGCGCAGCGGAAACGAATCCAACTAGGAACCATGAGGTTGTGGATTCGATCCCTGCCCTCGCTCAGTGGGTTAACGGTCTGGCGTTGCCATGAGCTGTGGTGTAGGTTGCAGGTGCAGCTCGGATCTGGAGTTGCTGTGGTTCTGGCATATGCTGGCAGCACAGCAACAGCTCTGATTCGATCTTAGCCTGGGAAACTCCATATGCCCCAGGTGTGGTCCTAAAATGACAAAAGCCAAAAAAAAAACAAACAAAAAAAAGAAAACAAATAGGGCCTGCCTTGCTCTTAACACCTTAAAAAAAGATAGCAATGACAAAAGACTTGTTTTTGGATTAATCTGGTCAACGCAGATCCTTTGCCCATCCCTTCTAACTCTGGTCCTCCAGGCAGGGAATTGGATGAATTATTGTATTTAGGACAAAAGAGAGACCCAAAGATCTGACTCAGTTTTGAGACATCACAGTAAAGTCCAGAAATAAATCCCAATTGGTCATCCTCATCTTAAAAAGTCAGCCAATGATACTTTCAACTGAGAGTTCCACAAAATTGCTAATCGTTAACATGCAAACTTCTTAAAACTAGCAAACAGACAACAGCAATAATAACTGGCATCAAAAATTTTAAACATGTTAATTTTCAAAATAATATTTCTAAAATAGAGTAAATAAATTACACTGTGTGGGGCTTCCTTAAACATACCCATTCTCAATGGGGGTGATATGTTTTCCAAGACGGGTAAACACTGGTTCTTGAGTGTGAAAAAATAATACTCCTTTCTTTTTTAAATCTTTTTAGGGCTGCACCCACAGCACATGGAGGTTCCCAGGCTAGGGGTGCAATTTGAGCTGTAGCCACTGGCCTACACCACAGCAACACACGATTTGAGCCATGTCTGCGACCTACACCACAGCTTAGGGCAATGCCGGATCCTTAACCCATTGAGCAAGGCCAGGGATCGAACCTGTGTCCTCATGGATGCTAGTCAGATTTGTTTCCACTGAGCCACGACAGGAACTCCAGAGTAATACTCTTTCGTGTAGAAACTATAGGTATACTACAGTATAAACAGACATACAATATATCTTTGGTATTGAAATTTCAAGGGGGGATTAGAAAAAATGTCTAAAAAGTCTCCTTAGGGGGGCAATTTGGAAAAAAAGGGTCGAGAAACTCTTGCTATTAATAATGAGAATAAGGCTCATATTCTTTTCTGTATGACTCAAAGTCACCCATACTGACATCTCTCCTCACAGTCTGTGGTGGCTGTCATGGTGGATGGGCAGACTTGTTCCTTCTCACATGATCTTGACCCTGACCCCAGGGACAATGCTTTTCTGGGTAGTGATTTTTCTTCCTCACCTTTCCAGGTTATACAGTCTTCTCAGTGGGCTGTCTTCTAGAAAAAGAGTGCTCAATCCATGATTTAATTTCACAGGAAACATATAAGTCCATTCTGGTCTGAAAGCTACACTACGCTGCCCTGTCAAATTACTTCAATGACCGAACGAGTTGTTTGTTGCCTGTTCACATATTTTCACGCAATGCTGGGTTTCTATCTCTGTTTTTGGTGATCGCGGTCACCAAGAAACCCTCATATCACAAACCACTGCAATGTGCAGAATGACTTACAGTGCAAAGGGTTTCGAAGGTCTTTTCGGAGACAAAGGACCCATCGAGGCCAAAGAGGAAGATGGACGCATAGGAAAGCATTCCTCCGAGGATGATAAGGTTGTTCATGTACGGACTGGACATCTTTATCAGCCTGACAAGAGAAAGAGACACTATAGTTAACAGAACTGTTAATATAGCTATTTCCTCAGCAAATATTTCCTGGATGTGTATCTTGTCACCAAGGTTAGGGGAGGAGAGAAACATGGAAGCCCTCATTTCTTCCACTGCCTCTTCCCAAGGCTGTGTCACCTCTGAGGGGCTGTCTCTTCCTCCCTAAAGGACCCAGATGCTATCTGTTTCTAGTTATTGATTCTCCTGTCTTTTCATCAAGTTCACCCGTCCCTTCTCTGGGGACAGCTTGTAGCACGAGCTTCTTCCACCATTAATTTTTAGTTTACACAAAGATGTTAAGTCAACAGGGTTTTGTTTTTACGGCTCTTTTTTTTTTGGTTGGGGCTGGGAAGAGAGCCACATTTAGAGAATTCTAATTTAAGCTCTGCACTCTTCCAGAGTGAAGTGGGAGATGGCCACGTCACACTCTCCTGTGCTGGTGGATCAGGTCTAGGAGGTGTCCAGGTGAGGATTCAGGGCCTCCCGGAAGTGTGGTCATCATGTGGGGAGGGAGCATCCACTGCGGCTGCCTGAAGCTCACTCTGTCCTGTGCACAGAGAGGGCCACACGGCTGGGCAGGAGCACCTCTCCCAGTACCAGGTGATGGGGGTGGATGATGGAGTCCCCAGCCCCGCTTCCTCACCAGGAGCTGCGGGTGGGGCACTCCTGATACGTCCAAACTCTACATGTGTCACTGTCCGGTAAGCCAGGGCTGGGTTAAACCATCAGCAGCTGGAATTTACCGTCAGAGGTGCTTGGCTCAACCTGTTGAGAGTATCTTGGATTTTCAGGCTCCCCCATAGTTCAGGTACCCTTTTTCAGATTGTAATTATGGTCAATTGTTCCCTGAGCATTTTCTTTGGCATTCTGCAATTCTATTAATCCTTCTGCATTTAAAAAAGGTAGTGTCAAAGTAGCAGAGAGATAAAAAGTCGACTGTAAACTGTGAGCCACTCAGAGGCTTTTTGAGTTGGGAGCCCTGGGGCCATCGCCTGGCCCCTGTGACCCCACAAGGTGCACCTTTGGCAAGTCAATTAGCTGACTGAGTTTCCTCACCTTTAAAAGGACAGATGCCACTGCCTAGGGCATCTGTGAAGCTGAGAGGGGACTGGGTTATTGAAGGTCCTTTTGCAAACTATGAACCACTAAAGCCCCTTCATTCTTATTGCTATCAGAAGCTGGGGAGGGGAGAGGTCAGGAGTTGAGGCAGGCTTCCTGGTGGAGGTGAATCTTAAAGGATGAGTAGCATTTAGGAAGATGGAAGTGAGAGGAATTTGCAATCATAGTGACATTTACTTTCCATCTCTTTGTAGATTTTTTTTTAATCTGCAAAGCCAGTCAAAAAATTCACATGGAAGCTAGCCTATGACAAAGGGTAATGATAATTTCCCCCCAGTAGGGAATTAAAGAAGTATAGCCTTACGACGTGGACAGCTTGCTGTGATGATAAGAACTCTTGCAGCTTGAAGGAAGGGAATCTAACACTAATTAAGAGCTGACTATGTGCCCAGGCCTTGTGCCAAATGCTAATAGGCATGATCGTCATTTAAGGTTTGTACTAAGATGAGAGTTGCTTCAGTTTTTATTTTTCTTTTTTTGAGGCAAAATATGTGCTATTTATGATAAATAAGACAACAGGGGAATAGAACTCTTTTATTGTTCTTCAGGAAATAGGTTTGACCTAAGTAGTGGCTACCAAAAAATTGAAAAAATGCCCCCCTCGCCAACAACAAAAAAAATCTAGAGCCTCCAAGGTCCTCCTTTGCAAGCCAGGAGAGAGAAAAATCTGTTCTCTTGGAATTGCACTTGTTCCTGGCAGTCTGGGAGGTTGCACAGTGTGGATTCTGGGCACGAGGGCAGAGCCACGCCACCCATGGGTGGGCACCGAGTCTGTGCTCACTGACAGCTTGCAGTCTGGACCCTTGCTCAGCTGCTCCCACAACAAGACAGGGATTTGCTCTGGAAACCAAACAAGCTGGCTGTGCTCAGTAAACACCACCGCCTGGGGTGCTGGCCTGATCCTCCCACGATTTCTAAGTTATTTCTTCAGAATAACTTAGAAACCGTGCTGCTTTCTCCCGGAGAGGGAAGAGCACGCATGGGGAAAAAGGAATCAAGACCAGAAACCAAGGAGGTGGGCCCCGCCACATGCAGCAGTGCAGCCCCCGGCCCTCCGGTGCTGAGACGGCGCTCTCATATGCAACTGGGGTCATAACTGGAGGGTCAGCCAGGATGATGTAGGAGGTGCTCCTGGACTGACGTGCTGTATGGATGGACTTGCCCTGACTGAACTCAGTGATCCCTTCTGGCGGTGCTTCCCAATGAAGCTGAGGTGGGGGTGGGGCAGAGACCTTTGGGTAACTCTGTTTCTACATTTGTCCTCTGGACTGCCATATAGCTCATGTGCACAGCCAGAGTTCTGGGAAAGCCTGTGAACTTGGACCCTTCAATTTTGTTTAACCCTTCCTGTGCAAGCAGCAGCCCTGCGTGCGTGTGCATGCGCATGCGCGCGCGTGTGTGTACGCATGGTTGCGCATGCACTCACATGAAACGTTCTAACGACATCCCAGCCACTAAGAAACATGCTTTGGAAAACTGCCCTAAGAACTCCTTCTGGGAGTTCCCTTGTGGTGCTGTGGTTTATGGATCTGTCACTGCAGTGGCTCGAGCTGCTGCTGTGGTATGGGTTTGATCTCTGGCCCCCAAAAACAGAACAAAACAAGACAAACGTAAAACTTCTCTGCCCCTGGAGAATCTGTCATGTGATGCTCCTACATTTTGTCTCTGATGCCTGTCAATCCAGAAAGCACTATCCATGAGGAGGGTGTGGGCAGCTTACTTCTGATTCCGATTCTTGATGTTGAAGAAGAGGAAAGCGCTGGCCATGATCATCCCCAGGATGGTGAGGGCAGAGAGGATGCTGTACAGAGGTAGGGAGATCTTACGAAGCTGCTCCAGGATGATGGTCTTGTCTTTTGGCGGTTCGGATCCTAGAAGGCCAAGGAAAAGACATCAGCTGAGCCCAGTGCCCAGTCAATCCCTGAGAGCATCTTTGCCTGGATGTCCTTAGTATCTGCCACCTGTGTAAAACTCTGCGAAGGACGTGCCACTGGGTGAGTGGGCTCCAGTGGTTGGCCAATGTGTCCAGGAGGATGCCTTAATCAGGATTTATTTCTTCCTCTAAACAAAATCAATAAGGGATTTGTGATGCATTTAATAGCCACGAGAAGACTAGAATTTGATTTACTCTAATTACCCTGTTGAAAAACCATCACCCTTTATCCCCAAAGGTACCAGTGGCTTGGAAGGTGCAGGGCTGGGTGCTATGAATGGATACCACTGTATGCCTTTGGGGGTGAGGGACTTGGCTTGGGCTCTTAAGGACTCTGCTCCAACACATGATAATGACCAGCCCTCAACAGGGTAGAAATCTTGCCTGTCAGTTCCATGGAGACCTATATGTGCTCTGGCTGCGGATTTTCTGCCTTAAGTTCATTATGTCATAAAAGCCCCTTCTGGTTTTCCATTTTCATAAGACTTGCTAACTGTGGAAAGCAGAAGCTACCAACATGCCTTCCCCTCCCTGCTGTGCTAGGACTGGACGGAAACTGTGGGATTCCATCCCTCTGTGTGACTGTAGAGATGTCCCTGCTTATTCTGCAAGGGTGCCAGGAACCTGGGGGAGCCCTGAGGGCCTCAGAGCAAACTCATCTTTATGGATGGTAGCAAAACTGTTTTAGTTTTCAGTGGTTTGGGAGAAAGGACGCAGGGACAACCCTGCCTCACCCGCCCACTTCTCGCTTCTTGCAAACCCCCTCTTTCTCAGTTGCTGTTTCAGCTCAGGTTCCTGCTATGGGATTGTGAAACTCTGGGGCTTTTCCCTCCAGTGGGGATGTGTGGAATTAGCCCAGATGCTCAAGAATGGCCAAACCTGGAGGGTCACGATGACCCCACCACGGCTGTGCCACAGGTGCCAGCCTCGGCTATGCCGCCCCTGCCAGGAGGCAGGCAGGGGATGGGCAGATGTGGTGGCAGGGACTGAGAGCTCCCGTGAACACCTGTGTTTAAAAAACTCTGCTAGCAAGTTCAAATGTATTTTGGAAACATTCAGTGGGTAAAAAGAACCTGAACCATCTAAGCAGCCTAGGGTAATTGTCAGGTTCAAAAACAGCTAGGAACCTGCTGGCTTAGTGAACATAAAGTGTTAAGCACTTCCACACAAGGTAACACTTACGAGTGGCCTCAAGGGCTGAAAGTCACAACAAAAGCAGACTCAAGGTGACAGAGGTAACGCTATCACTTGCTTCCAGAAGTAAAAATTAAACACCTGGAAATTTCGCCCCCCCACTTCCCATCCTCCTCCTCCTTTCCCCCATGTAGCCTGGGCTCCATTAGGCTGTCTCAGGAGCCTTCCAGATCCCAAACGCAAGAGCTGTGGGCGCCCTCAAGTTCTTGGTGGAAGGAAGCCCTTCCTCTGGGCGCTAAGAAAGGGGGCAAGGTTTTGGATCAAAGGTTATTTGACTACGACTACCACTTGTTTGTGTAGAAACAACTTGAGAAAATCAACATCTTCCCCTTGCTCCACCTTCTCTTTCCCCCAAGTGGTGCTTCCCCACCGTGCATCTCAGCTAAGTTGCTATGGAAGCCAAATGGTAACAGCTTAATCAGAAGTGTTAGTAACAGCGGCGGCCCTATTTCTTGCTCCCAACCCAATCCATTCATACATCCTTCATCCACCGTCCTTTCTTCCTTCATCATTGTTAATGACAGTCAGTCATCACAGCTAATCATCTTCCAATTGTCAGGCCTGGTGTGGGGCAGCAGTGATAAAGCGAAAAAAAGACACAGTTCCTGTCCTCAGGGAACTTACACACAGCCATATATATATATGTATATATATATGTATATATGTATATATATATATATATATATATATATATATATATATATAAAAGGCAATGACAAGCAATCACATTTATTAAATGCTTACCATGGGCTGAGCACTTTATAGAGATTTTCTCACCTGATCCATCTAACAGCCCCAAGGGTAGAGAAGATTATTCCTATTTTATAGGGTAAGGGAACAGTTTTCTAGGTATTTAGTGGCTTTTTATAGTTAGTGAGCAGCAAAGTTGGCAGAATTTGTTTTTGTTTTTGCTTTTTAGGGCTGCACCTGCAGCATACGGAGGTTCCCAGGCTAGGAGTCGAATCGGAGCCACAGCTGCTGGCCTACACCACAGCCACAGCAACGCCAGATCCGAGCCTCATCTGCAACTAGCACCACAGCTCACGGCAACGCCAGATCCTTAACCCACTGAGCAAGGGCAGGGATGGAACCCGCAACCTCATGGTTCCTGGTCGGACTCATTAACCGCTGAGCCATGAAGGAAACGCCCAAGCTGGCAGATTTTGAACCCAGATCTACTTAAACCTGAAGCCTGTGCTTTAAGCACTGAGCAAACTGCCTCGAGTTAGGGGCTGAGGTGGTGTGAGAACATCAGGCACGGGGGGTGGGGGCAGAAAGTGGGGCGCAGAGTGCAGTTCTGCCTGATGGGGTCAGGAAAGGCTACAGGAAGGAGATGATGTGAGAGCTCAGCCTTGGGAGGAAGAGAAGCAGCAGGCTGTTCACCAGGAAGACAGGAGGAAAGGGGTTTCTGGCAGAGGCGCAGCACAGGTGAAGGCATGGTGGTACCTCGGGACGTTGGCAGATCTGTAAGCAGCTTGGTTGGGGAGACCTGAAAGAATCAGCAGAGAAGGGAGGCAGGGTCCCCTCCCGGAGGCTACCCCAGGGAAAAGCCCCTCGCTATGGGTGATGGGGACCGTGCTGGCCTTGGAGCAGGGTGGGCATCTTCGGTGTGGAATGACAGCCAAGGGCAGAATGGACTTGAGGAGGTTAGATTTGTGGTGGGTAAGACTCTTCAGGGGCAGGTGCAGGGGTCTAGGTGCGAGAGTCTGAGAGCTGAACCCAGCAGGGGTGCTCATAGGAGAGCGGGGTTCTGCCCAGTGTCTGGAGGCTGTCTGACTTGGCTCTGGGTTCAGAAACAGGTTATCCACCCTCTCGGGGGGCTGCAGGACAGGTCTGAGAAGCAGGAACAGCTGCTGCCTCGTTGTGATCCTGGCCTTGTGCTTCCTGACGATTACTAGCCACTGTCTTGACTAGGTTTAAAAAAAAAATCATGTTTTTCCTCAGTTATATGTTGTGTCTTTTATTTATTTATGTTTTTGTTTGAATTTTTATTTCAATTTTTTTTTTTTTTTGCAATTTTAGGGCAGCACCCGCGGCATATGGAAGTTCCCAGACTAGGGGTCGAATTGGAGCTACAGCTGCCAGCTCGTTAACCACTGTGCCACTACAGGAACTCCTTTATTTCAATTTGTAAACCCAGAATCCTTATTCAGCAAACCCAGATCTCCTGTGTCCAGAAGCAAATAGCCTTAACTTGCGGATCAGACCCTCATGGTTAGCACTGGCTTTGCTTCTCACAGGCTGCGTGAATCTGGAGTTTTCTGAGCCCTTTTCTCATCTGTACAACAGGGATGACAGGATTTGCCCACCTACCTTTCAGAGTTTTTCTGTGGCTCCATGAGGTAACATGTGACTGCGGGCTTCGCTACAGTTCCTTCAGGTGGGAATGTGCAGACCACGCCTCCCCTCTGAGGCCGCCCTGGAGCTTTGCAAAATCCCACAGATCCAAAATCTAACCAAATGGTTAGTGGGAGAGCCTTCTCCGATGGCCTTGGTTTTAAGAAGGAACTCCAGGTGCAGAAAGCCAGCTGTGCACTCTTTGCATTCCCAGTGGAATCAAAGTCACAGCATCTGGGTGCTGTGGGTATGGCAGCTTCCTTCACAGCCACCCAATGATGAGGCTGTCCCTCTACCAACTAACCCACTCACCCACACATCTACCTGTCCATTTACCCACCCATCCTTCCACTCATGCACCCATCCACACACGGATCCATCCATCCACCCACTTCCTCACTGACTCATATGCTCACCCATGCATTCAAGTTATTCACCCACCCACTCATCCATTTACTTAATCAATCATCTATTGCTTTTTCATCATATATCACTGAGCCTCCAACATGTGCCAGACCCTGGCTAGTGCCAGGAATATAAAGTCAAATAGGATTCAGTCAGGGAGTTCATGGTCCAAGAACCTAGTGATTTCAATGCAACGTGATGGTGGCCACGGGAAAGACAGAGACAAAAGACCGTGGAAGCAAAGGGAAGGGAGCCATTAGCTCAGCTGGGGGCTGTGAGGGAAGGCTGAATGGAAGAGGTGTCTTTTGATCTGGCTCTCGATGCTGAGGAGGAGTTCTTCAGTGGAAGAGAGGGAATGGTCTTCCAGGAAGAGCCTCAGGTGGAGCGACCTTACTACCAGCCCATCTATGTCTTTTTCCAGAGGAGGAGATGGAGCAGAATTTAGCTGGACCACATATAAAAAGAATTACTCCTGGCCATCCGATGATTTAAACACAGATACCTTAGTGAGAGCCAGCAGTCCATGCAAATGCCGGCGACCTGTCCAGGGGCTGGAACCCATGTCCCCCACGAGTGATGGGGCCCTGTCCTCAGTGGGGAAGTGTACGGATTGAGAGGAGAAAGTATTCCCTCTTCCTCATGAAGCCAAGGACCCTGAGCTTGTCCCCAACCTTCAGATAATATCCAAGTCTGGGAGCACCTGAACAGGCCCCCTCCTCTGAGAAGCCCACCTGCCTTACCTTGGAATCTAATGGTGTCATTGATGATCTCCAGTGTGTCGGCCACGGCGTTGTATTCTCCCACCTTCACTTCCCTTCTGTCTGTGGGAAGCAAGAGGCAGTGGTGGGTTAGATCTGAGTCCTGCATTTGTGTCAGGGTGAAGTTCCTGTCCCCGCTCTGGTTCCCCCACAGGCCCTGGCTATATTCTTGCAGGTTTCTCCTTTACTCAGTGTATTTTCCAGGTGAAATCACAAAACTTCCAACCTGATCTGGGCTGGGACCAACACTCTCTGGCATTGTCTCATTTCTGGTCATCCATTCTTGGCTGTACATCTACGGATAGGAGGCTACTCCCCCCATAACTGGACTCCGCCTCTTACCAGGTTTTTCCTGGGTCCCTGAGCTGAGTGGTCTCTCTGGTAACCTACCCCTGTCATCTGGCTCTGCCCTCTAGGGCCACAGAGACCATCTCTGCTCCCTCTGCCTATACAGCCCTAGAGACTTAAAGATCAAAACACATCATCCCTCTGGCACTGGCCCCCAACCCCAACTTACTGAACATCATTTCTACTTTCTGCCCCCTCCAGGTCCCAACTTGGGCCATACCCCACAATATCCATGATAGAGTATAGACCCAAGGACTGACACATGCCCTTTAGGCATGATCTGGTCAGCAACGAGGAGAGGGGACCATTCCCTCCTTCGTCCTGCACATTATATTCCTATTAATGCATCCTGAGGTGAAGTTTACATCTTTCGGAAGCCCCATCTGTTATGTCACACCAGAAACAAAGTCTCCTTCATATGCCCTTATTTCTTGCTTCCCCCATGCATGTACTTGTTCAGGTGTATTTTCAGAACTGAGTGGTACATCTGAGTTTACCTTCATCCTTGGTACTATTCTGTTGGTGGACTTCGGTCATTGACAAAGATGATGAGGACTGACCCAGGGTGGTGGCAGGAGGAATAGAGAGGTGGGAATTACTTTTAACAAAGGTTTCGTTTTTCCAGGTAAAATCTGGACAACCAGGTGATCAGTAGGTGGGGAAGACGGTGAACAGGGGAGTGAAGCAAATGACTGGGGGCACTCAGGTGGCATTCCCTGAGTGGGGAACCCAGGAGGGTCAAAGTAGGTGGGATAATGACAAGTTCTGGTTTGGACATGCTGAGCCTGAGGTGACTGTGGATCATCAGGATGGAAATGTCCTTGGGTCTGGATCTGGGGGAACCAGGGAGAGAGAGTTGGGGTCATTAGCATGTAAACTGGGAGTTGGAGCAGCGGGTAGGGAGGAGACCCTCAAGTGAGAAGAGGAGAGGACCAAAGGCAGAACCCTAGAGAGCATCAACCTCTAGGGGTGGGCAGAGCAAGGATGCTTCAAGAAGACTGGAAAGGAGGGGCCAGGACGCTGGGAGAGTGGGCCTCATGCCAAGGAAGGGAACGCTTTCACAAGGGAGCTTGCCAGCAATGCCACATGCCACCAAGACGGGGACAAGAAGCCCCTTGAACAGGGGGTCCATTCAAGGCTTGTGGGGGGATATTGATGACCACGCATGAAGCTGATTCAGGGAAGGTGGGGTTAGAGGCAGAGAGCCAAAGGCGCTGAGTGTGGGAGTAGAGAGCGGAGCCTCCAGGGAAGAGCGGGCTTGGAAGGGGGTTGGCGAGTGGGCGGGGCGGGGCCAAGGGGATTCACCTTTAGGTGCCTTTTCTTGTTTAGTTCTCATAGTCGCGTGGAATTAAGTGGTTTCAGTTCCACTTACAGATGAGGAAGCTGACTCAGGCAGGCTGAGGCTTTGCTCAGAGCCCCCTGGATACAAAGATAAGAGTCCAGGTTCAAGTCCAGGACTGTTCCCATAGCCTGTCTCTTCCCTGACTGAGGGCTGCCTCCATGAGATCCCTGAGAGGTTCTGTGCCAAACTGCCCCTGTGCCTCCTGAATGTAATAACTACAGAGAGGAGTGTCACCCACCCACCGGTGGGGCAGGTAGGTCCTCAGAGCTGCAGACTCTTGTCTCAAAATGCCCAGGGATTAAAAAGTGAGGACAGCAGGAATTCCAAGCACATGGCCAGAGGAGCTCGCCTGCTGGGGCTCAGGCTGTTAAGTGAATTTATCTGCAAAGATGCAAGTGTGCTGCTGGTTCCTTATAAATATTCAGAAAACGGAACAGGGAATCCCATAGGCCACGCTTCTGCTTGCGTTCCTTTGACTGTGGGGTGGAAAACGGAGCTGTAAAAGTCACTTCCTTCTTCTGCAAAGGTCTCCCCTCCATTTGAGGGGGCGTCATACTGTGCAAGCGGCTGTCGCTTGCCAGGGTCACCCAACTCCTAAATGTCATATCAGCAGACTCTGCTGGGAGTGTCAGCATCCCTGCTCTGGCCTTTTGAAGTCTCAGCCCCAATCAGCTCCTTCTGCTCAGAGGGGAGGCCCTGATTTATTTATTTGGTGTGGGGAGGCAGCGCAAGAAATATGCAGGCTGATTGGAATAAATCATCCGGAGCCAGGAAGTGGTGTGTCTGGCACCTGACTGTGCCCCCAGCCACACAGCCTGCCCCTCTGACACACACACCCTGCTATACCATCCATCCCATGGCAGTAACATAATACTCAGCTTCTGGCAAACGACCATAATCACCATAATCTCTCCCTGGGGCTGTTCTTGAGGCTGGGGGAGGGAGGAGGGCTTCACACATTCCTGCATTTAAATGCTCTCAGCAAACCCTGAATCAGGCATAATTCGCCCCAGTCTACAGGTGAGGGAGGAGCTTGAACTTGAGTCTCTTACTTCTGAATTCAGAGCATTTTCTCCATTCATACTGAGCAGGACTGCTGGTCCTTCAGCCCATGCTTATTGAGCACCCAGCCCAAGGTATTTCACAATAAAGAATCCGTCAAAAGCAGCAGCACAGGTGGTGGAAAGTTAGCTTATGTCCTCAGCCTTGACCAAAGTGACCTTGGACATCTGGGTGCTGAGGACGCTAAATCCCTCAGTTTAATTTCTTCATTCATTCATTCGTCCATGCATTCATTCAGTAGACACTGGGTGCCTGCTAAGTGCCAGGGTCTATGCTGGAGGCTGGAGATTCAAAGATTCTTGGTGACTCACCTGGCCCTAGCGGGTAGGTAAAATGAGATGGGTAAAATGATTCCCATTAGCGGATAATATTTCTTTTCTAGCCATGCCCTGTGAGTGGGTGGCTACAAATGTAAAATGGGAATTTTCAGAGTGGCCATGAGGACTACAGAAGAGACTGTGGGCAGTTTCTGGCTTGGGGCCTAACTCACAGTAAGTGCTCAATAAACTGTAGTTATTTGAGTCATGATACAAGTAATTGTGAGCTATTTGTGAGGTTCCCCAACACCAAACGCTCCCTGTGTTTCTTTTCCTTTTCTTGTCTTTTGTTATTTTCTTTCTTCTTTCTTTCTTTCTTGCTCGCTTTTTAGGGCTGCATATGTGGCATATGGAGGTTCCCAGGCTAGTGGTCGAATCAGAGCTGTAGTCGCCAGCCTACACCACAGCCACAGCAACGCAGGATCTGAGCCATGTCTGTGACCTATACCACAGCTCATGGCAATGCCAGATCCTTGACCCACTGAGCAAGGCCAGGGATCGAACCTCCATCCTCATGGATGCTAGTCAGATTCGTTAACCGGTGAGCCATGACGGGAGCTCCCTCCCCATTTCTCACAATGGGCCCTCTACTTGGAAGGTGGCTTTCCCCTCCCCCTACCAAACCAATATGTCCAAACCCTATCCTGGAAGGCTTCCTCGAGTACTGCTCTTCCCCTCTGAGCACCCTCGTGGCTGCAGACTCAGGGCTGGCAGGGTGACACCTGAGAAGCTGTGTTGGAGCCATGCCCTCGGTGTGCCTGGCCTTAGCTAAGATTCCTATCAGCCAGTCAGTTCCTAAGTGGAACCTTAAGTCTCGCTTCTGAGGTCCTGGGCAGCCGAGGGTCCCATCCCCTGCCCTCTGCCCAAGGTCCCTCCTGGCTCCACAGGGGAAGGATGGTGTCTGCTGTGTTTCATCACCCAGCCAGGTGATGACCATGATAGGCACCCAGCACTTTGAACTTTTGGCTCCTGGGCTGCTGGGTAACACTGTCCTGCAAAGAACATCCATCCCTGACTTGGATACATGCTTGCAGACTGTGGACCAGAGGATTTCTGGACAGACCAGAGAGAGGTTTCATGGGGGCAGGGGGAAACAGAGCAGAGGGAGAGGGGCTGCAGAGTTGGGTCTGTCACTGTCTAGCCTCCCTGCCCCACAAATCCCTGCTGCAGGTTGCCACTGACTTACTGTGTGAGTCTGAAAAGATCATTCTTTCTCTGGGCCCCAGTTTTTCCACTGACAAATTGCATTGCAAGGGTCCCAGTGGTTCTCAGTCCTGGCCGGGCACTAGAGTCACTGGAAAATTCCGATCCTTGGGTCCCAGATTGGACCCATTATATTAAAACCCCTGGGAGGTTGAGGTGGCAGTATTTTTAAAGGTTCCCTAAATTGACTAATGCATAGTTAGGGTTGAGAACCACTGGATTAGACCAAGGACCCTCCAAAGCTGACATTCTCTATTCTCGGAGGCTCAAAACACTGTGAAACAAAGAGCCCCCTTTTCTGCAGAATAATACTGGTTCCCTGCTGTGGTGCAAAAAACAAACAAAAAAAAAAGTGTTCTCTTAAAAGAGTGCATTGTTTATTTTAAACTTTGGATCTGGATGAAACATCATGAAAATAAGTCCTATTGGTGAAATGAGGCTGCCAAAAAAGCAGTCCAGTCTGAAAATACTTCCTGGCGGTGGGCCTGAGAGCATCCATGAGCAGGCGGCTGGGGAACTGCTGCAATTACAGCGTGATCCCGCCGCCCTCCTGCTTCCTGGGCCCTATTCCCCTTGCCCCTAAATGTTCATTCTTCCTCCATCGGCTCTAGATCTGCAATGAGGGCAGTATATGTGACCTTTAAAGCTTAATTGATGTTACAAACATATGGACAGCGTAAAGCTCGGAGGTATAAAACAAAAGCCAGTCTTGGCTCAAGGAAAATTAAAGATCCTGTAAAATGACTCCATTCTAGGACTCTCTAGCAAAATCCCAGACTCGGGGACACGAAGGAGCTCTGGCAGGAGGACAGGAGCCCTGGCATGAGTTGTGGCTTTGCCAGCTCCTCAATAAGGAGCCCGGGTCTTGACAAAACAAGTGGGCTACAGGGGAAACCTCTGTGCCCTCTGGCTTTTGTTCCGTGATTCTCCAACTGCTGTCAGGGGTCCCCTCATTCGATGCTTACATCGGCTCCTTGACACCGCCTCTTACAGGTCCTGCCTCTGCCCAGTGGCCACACATCACAAAGACTGCCGCTCCTGGCAGCAGAGATGGGGGCACAGCGATTTCGAGCCTGATTCTGCTTTTCTTCAGGCTGCCCAGCCATTGCTCAGGAAGCTATTTTTCACTCTCATCTCCATCCGCACTGCCCAATCTGGACAGGCCCTGGAGGGTCGCTGTCCTCCCAAGGGGTGGGTGCCGGTCTGAGAAGCACCTCTCAGCAGCACCAGGCAGAGAGGGGCTGTGCTCCCTTGGCCTAGGGCCTCCGCCACACTCAGCTCTGTCTATAAACATGTCACTGTCACATTTTAAATAAGCTAACTGCACTGACCACTGTTTTGAGATTTTTTAACAGGCTCAGTGGACACTGGCCAAATGCCCCAGGAGCGTAAAAATCCTGCCAAGGGTAGATTTGTCCACTGATTTACACAAACTTGTGCGGGGGCAAAAGCTGAGTACCAAAGGGGTCAGAGAACACACTCAAGTGCAATATTTGCACCTAGAACAACTCTTTCCTCTTCCTCTTGGCTAATTCCCACTGGTGTTTTAGAATTCATTTTGGATGCTGCCTCTCCCAGGTAGCCTTCCTAGAATCTGCCAGGTGGAGCCAAGCACTTCTCCTCTGAAGGCCCTTGATCATGTGTCACGGTCACTGAGGTCCTGTGTCTGTTCGCCACTGGACCTGGGGTTCCCTGAGGACGGGACCATGTGTCACTCATCTCAGCACCTCCACGCTCAGCCAGGCCCTGGCATGCAGGTGCCAGGAAATGACTGATGAGAAACTTCAAAAGCTCAAATGTAGGACAAAAAGAAAACAACCAACCACATCAAAATTAAGAACTTCTGTTCACCAAGGACTTCAAGTTTAGACACAAGTGACTGTATGGAGATGTTTGCAAAGCCTAAAGCCAAAAAAAGGACTGAAATCTAATTGCGTGGCAAACTCTTGCAAATCAATAAGAAAAAGACAATACCCTCAAAATAAAAGTTGTCAAAGGGTCAGAACATACAATTAACAAATGGCTAACACGCATAAGAAGAAATACCCAAACTCATTAGTAATCAGAGAAATGATATTGAAAACCACAATATAATATTACTTTATATCATTAGGCTGAGAGAGCTGGGAAACACCAGTTGCTTGCTGGGAGGGAGGTAGGGACCTGCGGCTCCTCGGGCCAGTAGCAGTGCAGGTAGGTTCGGGCCTTCCCCAAGAGTCATCTGGCAAATTAGGCCAGAACTGTTTGGTGTTGACACACCTTCCAACTGAACAATTCAGCTCACAGGCGTTTGTCTTAAAGAAATGCCCAGTTGGGCTCATAAGGGGACATGTACCAGAACGCTCATTGTCTGTGGCGGCAGGGAGCTGAAAGTGACCTGGGTGGCTGTCACTGGGATAGTGGAGGGGTGTGCCCCTGTGGAGTGAGCAGCGAGAGCCACGGCCTGGAGGTACACACGGCAATGTGGGGGCATCTAAAAAACAAAGTGCTGAGTGGGGAAAGAAAGAACAGAAAAAGGTATATAATACGGTTGCATTGATGCAAGTTCAAGAATATGTACACAGAACAGCAATGCACACTTTGCAAGGACACACACAAACACAATATCCGTATTAAACACCTGGAAAGTTTGCCTTTCATGGGGGAGGTAGAAGTGGAGTATGAGAATAAATGAGGGAAATAAAGATATAAAAAACAAACAAGAGGGGCTTTCATGGAGCAATGATAACAATTTCCCATGAAATGAGAAGTGTGAAGTGTGTCCTGAGGAAGCAAGACTGTACTTTGCTTAAGAACCCTTTCTGAAAGGGGTAAATCTGGGATGATTGTAAAGAAAGCCTGGAGGGGAGAAAGAAGGCAGTGGTTGTCATGTCACTTTTCCGTGCTAGTCACTGGGCCAGGCTCATTCATAGCCTCATGTCACTGGGTTTTCACCATCACTCTCAAGCAAGGAAAAAAGTCATCTTTTATGTCACTATTTAAAAAATCCAACTACAGTGGGCTTAGGTTGCTGTGGAAATGCGGGTTTGATCCCCGGCCTGGTGCAGTGGATTAAAGGATCCAGTTGTGGCAAAGGTTGCAGCTGTGGCTTAGATTCAGTCCCTGGCCCAGGAACTTCCATATTGCTGTGGGTGTGGCCATTACAAAAAAAAAAAAAAGTGCTGAAATGATGGCTCAGAGAGATTAAGCCATGGTGCCTGGCTGGCAATGGTCAGGCATGTCTGCTTCAAAGCTCATATACTTTCCACATGAGAGGAGGTGAGTTACCCATCACTGGAGGCATTCAAGTACAGGCAATGCAATAAAGAAAAATCAGGGTTCCCTTCAACATGGAGAGTCTATGGTTGAATGAAAGACAACATCTGCTAAATAATTCTGTCTTCCAAGCCACCTTCCTTGAGCTCCCTGAAAGGTAAGCCTTGGATCATGAAGGCTGGGAGGTATCAAGGTCAGGTTCAGATACCCAGCCTGCAAGAGCCCACATTCACGTGTGTCCTTCCATTCCTGCTGACCCAAACCCCGGTGGTGTATCCTGCAGTTTAGTGGACTATGTCTTCACTCTCTCTTTTTTTTGTTTGTTTTTTTTAGGGCCAAACCCACGGCATATGGAGGCTCCCAGGCTAGGGGTCCAATTGGAACTGTAGCTGCTGGCCTAAGCCACAGCCATAGCAACGCGGGATCTGACACGCATTTGCGACTTACACCACAGCTCATGGCAACGCCAGCTCCTTAACCCACTGAGTGAGGCCAGGGATCGAACCTGTGTCCTCAAGGATGCTAGTCAGGTTTGTTAACCACTGAGCCACGACGGGAGCTCCTGTCTTCACTCTTAACTACAAACTGACCTTTCTAGAGTCATGGCTTTGTGAAGACAGCCACAAGATATGCCTAACAAAAGGAAAAGGATATTAAAAAATCAGCCTTAAGGGTATCAAACCAGAGTCAAGTAGCTCTGAAAGTTTTCTAGTAGGTTCTAGGAAATTATCTTCCAGCTTGTATAGGCACTGCCACTTGGCCAGAGAGATTATGAAGCCCCTGGGGTGGGTAGGGACTGCTTCTTATTCAACTTGGCTTCCCCAGAGGACTTGGTAAAGCGCCTGGCAGATGCTCAGGAAACGCACCTGAATAGAACCGTAGCTCTTACCCCGAAGACCAAATGGTAATTACCGTCTGCAAATGGGGAGGACCAGCCTACATTTCATTAGGTACCTTCTGAATGACAATCATGCTATGAGCGCGGTGGAAGGACCCCGTCCCCTTCAAATCAGGTGCTAAAGTATAAAACTCCCAAGTCTGAGTCCTTTATGCTGCACAGAAGCAGTGAGAAATTCAAGCAGATGATCATTCACTGAGATTCTTACAAACAGGCCTAATGAAGGCAGGGACGGTGAGTTAGAGCGGCAGATGCTAAGATTTCACCAAGAACAGCAGAAACAAGGCTCTAATCATGGCTTCACTCAACTTCCTTCCCTGCTGCAAATTCTGAGCCACGTTTAGACTTCGTTAGTAACATGGGTTCTTTTTTCTCTTAAGGGAAAAAAAAAAAAAAAGCCAATTCCCCAGTATTCATCCTCATCTACGTGTGGTTTGGTGGAAGGCAGTGACGGCATGGGGGAGGGGTACTGAACTTGGAGTTGAGAGGGGCGGCTGGGTGCCCACTGCACCCCAGGTGTGTGGCTGAGGGGCTGCTAATACCTGCCTTGCCTACCACCGTGGGCGTTCCTCAGACTGGCGCCTGAGAGGAGAGTAAGAATGTGTGTACTTTATCTGGGTGGTGATTCTCAAACCCACTGATGGGGCAGTGGGGCGGTGAGACCGGGAAGGGACGGGAGCCCGGGCAAGGTGCATTAAGGAGCAGGTGTCTGAGGCTCAATCCCGTGGGGGCCACTGGAGACAGAGGAGACCACACTGCGGAGTTCTTGGGAGTTTCCGCAGGAGGGGAAAAGACGCTGGAAGATTTACTCGCCACTTCCCCTCCAGCCTGACTCTGAGCTGCCCTGGAAGCATCCCCCCTCCCGAATATCCATCCTGCTCCTCGGTGCGCTTAATAAGATGCTTGCTTGGAGCCGTGGATGGTGGGAAGCGGACGGCCTCCGCCACACCGACCCTGCAGGACTGTCCTGTTGTGAGGCGCAGGCTCTGGGAAGCCTTCAAAACTGAGCAAAAGGAGGGAAGCTGGGAGAGCGGAAGGTCATGATTTGGGCTCTGAAAACCCCCTCTGGATTCAAAATGTCTCAGCCTCAGGAGTGACGATGGCGCATTATTTTAGAGTAGTCCTGTCTAGCCAGCACTCCTAAGTCTGCAGAACGGGTTGTTTCTCCAGTCTAGAACAACAGCGACCACCACTGTGAAGTAGCTGCAGTCCCCGTCTCTGTTGTCAAGATGAACTGCTGTTTGCCAGATGTTTTGCCTTGACTCATGTCGCTGGAAACCACGGGTAAATGAGAATGCTCTCAAACTTCCACGAGCCACGTCACTCACCAATTCAGTAAACATGTACCAAGAGCCAGCCTGGAGCTAGGCAGTGTGTAATGTGACTAGTGTCCCAGTACCTGATGGTTTATACACAACCTCTCATTTGGCTCTCACACCAGCTTCAGGGGAGACAGGCATGGCTGGCATTAGTGCCATCCCGTTTTCCCGAGGAGGAAACTGAGGCTTAGGGAGATAAAGTGACTTTCCCAGGGTCCCACCGGCAGTAAACTTCAGAGCTCGGGTTGGAATCCAGGTCTTTTGCCTCCAAATTAATTCAATGAACTCATACATTGGGGGCCTACTGAGTGCCAGGCCCTTGGGATACCAGTCCTACAAATCTGGATCAAAAAGTGGAGCAGGACCGGGAGCTCCTTGGTGGCTCAGTGAGTTAAAGAACCACTGTTGTCAGTGCTGTGGTTCAGGTTGCTGCTATGGCAAGAGTTCAATTCCTGGCCCAAGACCTTCCACGTGCTGCGGATGTGGCCAAAAAAATAACGAGTGGAGCAGGATCATGGATTCCTGGCTCCCCTTTTTGTCTTCTCCAAACTGCCACCCATTTCCAACTAATTTGTGTTTTAGTTCTACAAAGAAGGTAACAGAGCTCCTACAAAAATACTTCCTCTACTACAGATAAAAGGGTTTAGAAGGCACCAGGAACTTTGCAAATGAGAAACCGAAAAAGCACCTTTCAAGGTCTTCTCAGGGAGAGGGGGCGATGGGCCAGCTTCCGAGATCCTGCCAGGAAGCACTGAGACAGCCTGGGTCTGAGCCCAGGAGCAGGCCCTGCAAAGCAAGCCCCACTGCTGGGGCTGGCTGTTTGTGGGTCAGCTCTGCTTTTCCACTGTCCCCTCTTAAAAGAGGGTGAGGAGCAAGGGAGAGAGAAACAGACGGGGGCTTGAAGGCCATGGCAGAAAATAGCCTGGTGACTCCCGCTTCGAAGTCTTTTGCGAGGTCAATAGCAGGAGGCAATTTAGGATCCAGTAACCCCAAGATGAGGGACAGCTACCCTCTGGGCAAATTCCTGGAAGGTCCCAGAAGACAGAGTCTGGACCAGTGGGGAACAGTGAGCACAGAGAAGAGAAGGAATGAACTTGCTATCCTACAGCAAGTCCTTTCCCACCTCTGGGCCTCAGTTTCCCTTTGGAAATAAGATGACAACCAGGAGCCCTTGGGCAGCTTACTCAGTCATTCAATGCCCCCTATCCCGGCAGCAAGACCCCTCTGAGACTCTATGAATCTGGCAAACTAACTGGTGAGCCGATGTGAACATGCCCCCAGCACAGCATCCCTGTGCCAAAAGGATCAATATCTGTTTTAAAAACATGTAAACAGGAAGATCCGTAAGGCCCAGCCTTGAGAGTCAACAAAAGCTAGATGCAAAGGTGACAAAGGGAGGACACTTGGGCATGGGGTGCATGTGAGCACGTGGAAGCTGCCACCAGGGAAAGTCGAGGTCCAGACCCTTCTCTGCCACCAGCCAGCTGGGTATCCTTGGGTGGAACACCTCCCTTCCCTGGGCCTCGGTTTCCCCATTTATGCCATGAAGTGGTGGGGCGAGATCCTCTTGAAGGCCCTGCCCCACATGACACCCTAACGTGTCATTAAGTGTTGGGAGCAGCTGTAAGGGGTAGGCAGACAAAAAGACACCCAGGGGGTCGCAACACACCAAGAAAATGTGGATTTGCCCCAGGAAAGAGTCATAATTTTTTGAATAAATGCAAATCATAATCGTTACTTCTTGCTGGGTGGGAAATACACGCACGTGTTATCTTATCTAATTCTTCCCACATCCCGAGAAGGCAGGTAGGACCACATCCCGAGTTTACATCGAGGCTCAGAGAGGTGAAGTCACTGGCCTAACGTTCCACAGCGACTTGAGCTCAAGTGATTTCAAACCCACCTCTGGGTTTGCTACACTGCTTTCCTTACAAATACCTAAACTGTCACTGAAGTTGGTGTCTAATGCTAACACTCAGGAAAAAAAAAAAGGCAATAAAATTGGCACGCACTTGTAGCTGTGACTGGCCAATCAATATTTTACAAAATATTCTCCTAGAACTATATAATTTGAGAACTGGAAATGTGACAAGAGAATTTAGTTGCAATCACTCAAACAAAAAAAAAAAAGTAAGTATCTTTGCCAAGATGCTTACTTTGTTCAACCAATGAAGAAGTAAGACTTAACAAATGGGAAAATAATTACGTTTGCCTAAAATTACATCTTTTTGTGCATGCCAGAAAGCTGACATGCGTTTCAATTACCTGCCACGGGAAGACAAATGGATAAATCTGTGAGACTGCATTGTGGAGCATTAGCACCGGGGAACACCTCTCCTGACCGATCTGAACCGGTTGGGGTTTGTCTGTATGAAGCTGAATAACTCGATTTCATTTCTTACTTTCCTCTGGATGACCCTGGGACCTGCTCAAACTGAGTGGACACAGAAGGCACAGCTCTTGTATCTGGATTTTTCCAGAAACATCTAGATGCTGAAAAATTGCATTAATGAATGGTCTGTCTCATGGTTCTGGCTAACAACCCTGCTAATGACCACAGCGGGCTGAACCGAGGTTCCTCCTGGGTGGAATACCCAGCCCAGCTCTTCACAGATGCCCTAAGGCTCTGACAGGCCACTGTCCCTCTCTGGGCCTCAGTTTTCTCATATGAGGAACTGGGTCTGAATGGCTGATGAGGTCCCTTCCAACTCTGACAGCAGAAAAGTCTGACAAATGATCTGGTTTCTGGAGTTCCTGTTGTGGCTCAGTGGTTAACGAATCTGACTAGGAACCATGAGGTTGTGGGTTCGATCCCTGGCCTTGCTCAGTGGGTTAAGGATCCGGCGTTGCTGTGAGATGTGGTGTAGGTCGCAGATCAGGCTTGGATCCCGTGTTGCTGTGGCTGTGGTGTAGGCCAGCAGCTACAGCTCCGATTAGACCCCTAGCCTGGGAACCTCCATATGCTGCGAGTGCGGCCCTAAAAATACAAAAAGACCAAAAAAAAATGATCTGGTTTCTTACAAAAAAAAATAAATAAAAGGTCTGTAAATAGTGTTTGTGGGTTAATTATAGATTCAAAAGGAATAAACAGACACATCAACCAGACACAATGAGTGGACCTTATGGGGACTCCCTAATGAATCAACTACGTAGTCATTTTGAGACAATTAGAGGATCAACACAGACTGGGAATAAAGCGTATTAAAACTTGTTAAATGCTTAAGGTGTCATAATAGTATTGTTATATTTTTTTAAGAAAATCCTTATCTAGTAGAAATGCATACTCTAGTATTTATAGACTGAAATGAGGTAGCGTCTGGGAGCAGCTTTAAAACATTACAGCAAAAAAAAAAAAAATAGGGGGCAGGGTGGGGATGGGGTGCATCAAGATAAAGCAAGACTGGCAAAATGGTGAAAACAGTTGAAGCTGGGTGATGGGTACATGGGGTTCACTATGCTATTCTCTCAACTTCAGAGTCTGTTTGAAAATTTCTATAATTAAAAACTAAAACAATGCAAGATTGCTCTGAATATTGGCACTGACTTAACTGCCACTCCCCATACTTTCATAAGCTTGAGTCATGTGGAAAGACTGAATAGGCTTGAGAAATAATGCAGCTGAGAAAAGAAAAATAGTCTAAATAAGTTGAAACTAATGTTTTGACAGAGAAGTGTTTTCTATTGACTCTGCTTTCTCTTATCTGGAGCATCGTACTTTCATTTTTTTTTTGGATGTATTTTATTGCACAAACACAACATCCCTGAATACAGAATTCATCAACTAGAGAGAATAAGCATCAGAAGGCCTACCTTGAAACTGAGTAAATTTAATGGTCCCCATTCTCTCCCCGTTCCGGAATACAACTTGACCCTAAAAACAAAACAAAACAAACAAGAACAAAGAAGAAATGCCATATTAGCCCAAACACTACTCATCTCAACTGAAATTCATGAATTATACAATGCAATTATTATTATTGGCGTTAAGAAGAGACTCCCGCTGGGCCACAGATGTAAAATTAAACTGATTGTTTTTAAACTGATTGTGACTTTATCTGGTTAACTTAAGGAGCATAAAATCAATAACAGGACCAACACGTGTACACTGAAGCTGAGATATGCATCATCATTATCATCATGACTATTTATGAAATGCCCACGTGCCTTGTGTTATCCCAGGATAAGGTCTTCCAGGGTGTTGGAAAGATGGAGGAAGAGAGGAAGCCCTTGGAGCCTGGCCCTGGCCCTGCTCTCGTGCCCCCAAAATAAAGATAGCGCGTTTTGCTGAGGCTGTGTGGCTGCAGCACCAGAAGGGGGCTAGAGGTCCGTTAGTATTTCTTCTTAAGGACAGAAAATGCTTTTGTAAGTTCTTCCTGAGTGGTGTGACGTCACCCCTAATTATAACTGGGCTATGGGGCAGTACGAAATTAATCTTCTTGAGCCAGTGAGACCCGACTCGTGTCACAGGCAGCTGAAAACCCCTTATTAGGAACCCTGGGGGTTAAAGACAGCGTCATCTGCTGCACATGCCTTCTCCACTGATACTCAGATTCCATATGCTGGGCTAAGTAAACCAGGAACGTAAAGAGGGTGTGGTTTCTCCCTGCCTATTTATGGTCCACCTAAAATTCTGCAACCATGCAAGGATGTTTTATTTTTTATTTTTGTCTTTTTAGAGCTGTACTCGCGGCATATAGAGGTTCCCAGGCTAACAGTCAAATCAGAGCTGTAGCCGCTGGCCTATACCACAGCCACAGCAATGCCAGATCCAAGCTGCGTCTGTGACCTACACCACAGCTCATGGCAACACTGGATCCTTAACCCACAGAGCGAGGCCAGGGATCGAACCTGCGTCCTCATGGATACTAGTCAGATTCGTTTCCGCTGAGCCACAGTGGGAACTCCCATGTAAGGAAATTGATACACATTATACCAGTGAATCTTTATGACAAGCCTGAGTGGAAAGGGGAATGATCCTGATTTTACATATCAAGAAACTGAGGTTGAAGGAGGTTATGCCAAGGTCATTGTAAGTGAGGCTGCCAATTCAAATCTGAGTTTGATTTTAATGCCTGTGCAGTTTCACAATAGCATACTGTTTCTGGTTCAAAAATAAATTTTTCTTTCTTTCCATGAATGTGAAATTAGGAAAAGAAATCGTCTTAAGATACACTGCTTTAGGAGTTCCTGTTGTGACTCAGTGGAAACAAATCTGACTAGTATCCATGAGGACGTGAGTTTGATCCCTGACCGCACTCAGTGGGTTAAGGATCTGGTGTTGCCGTGAGCTGTGGTGTAGGTCACTGACATGACTAGGATCCAGTGTTGCTGTGGCTGTGGTGTAGGCTGGCAGCTACAGCTCTGATTCGACCCCTAGGCTGAGAACTTCCATATGCTGCAGGTGCAGCCCTAAAAAAGGCACACACACACACAAAAAAAGAAAAAAACACTGGTTTATGCATACATCTTGTATCATCAAGTAATAGCACAGACAAAACCACAAATCCCGCTCAATTCTTGAGAGAAAGAGCCAGAAAGTACATATCTTCCCTTGGTGGAAACCCAAAGTCTGAGGGCCTTAGGCTTTGGGAACAAAGAGGATCACTCAACCTGTTCTCAGAATGAGAAACACCTTCTAAGGCCACTTTGACACCTTTTTGAAATCCTGAAGATAGCTGCCAGTAGTAGCAGCTTGAAACTAACGCCCACCAAATTCTATATTCAGGTGACAGTAAGCAATTCCCTGGAGTGTGAAAACACTTTAATGTAAGGTGAGACAGGAACTGTGATTTTATTTCTAGGGATGATTGAAAAACACCGAACATTTTCCAAAAGGATCACTTTTATGCAAATAGACCATTTTGCAAGGGTGGAAAAGATGCAGATACTGTCCACAGGACATTTCTTTGTTTGACAAAGGTGGAGATCTAACTAATTTACCCATCTCCTGACAAGCTCTGAAGGACCCCAAAGACTTCCAGATATAAAATGGGGACAAATTCTGCAGAAACTGTACTAGTTAAATTAAAAAGTATATAGAATGATATTCAAAGCTTGGATGGAATAACATCAGAGTGGAATAGAGGGTAGGAGTGAGAAAGAATGCCCCTGTACTTTTTAAACAAGACTAATTAGTCCATCTTTGAAGTAAGACCTGTCATGTCTTATTTTTCTCACAGTAACTATTTTTACTCATAGTTGCTTCTATCTCCTTAATTTTTCAGGTAATGCAGTGGAAGGAGTCCAGTGCCTGAGTATCACAAACCTGGGTTCGGGGGCCCCTCCAGCAAGTTCCTCCACACCTAAGTCCTGTACACCCAGAACAGCTCCTGGTCTTCAACAGGCACTCAATAAATGGCACTAGTAATTTTTATTTAAACACATTTAACAGCAGAGAGCTGAAATTAAAAAAAAAAAATTCAAGCACCAGGAAGCTTTCCAACCTTTGGGAAGAGATTTTTCTTTTTCTTTTCTTTTGCTTTTTAGGGCCGCACCCGCGGCATATGGAGGTTCCCAGGCTAGGGGTCGAATTGGAGCTACAGCTGCCGGCCCACGCCACGGTCACAGCAACGCCAGATCTGAGCCATGTCTGTGACCTACACCACAACTCATGGCAATGCCGGATCCTTAACCCACTGAGCAAGGCCAGGGATCGAACCCGCAACTTCATGGTTCCTAGTCGGATTCGTTAACCTCTGCGCCATGAAGGGAACTTCTGCGAAGAGATTTTTCAACATCCCATGATTTCAGCTGGCAAAGGGGTAAACTTTTGGGCCCTAATCCAAAGTGGCTTCACTGCTCAGAAACATCAGCCCCCAAGTGACTGAGTTCCCAAACCACACGGGCTGCTGTATGTTCAACTGAGGGCCTGTGCCAGAGAAGAGCTGGGAAGCTCTGCGAAGCCCCCTTCTGAGGAAGATGCAACACGGATTCTTTCCTGAGGCTGTGACCACGGCATCCTTTGGGTTTGACTGATGAAGCTGGCTTGGCTACCTTGACCATGGCTGACTGGATGGGATGCCTGTTCCAGTCAAGTCAACCTTGCTTGACACGGGTAAGGAAGCCCATGAGCCAATCAGTTGACTCACGAAACTCCACCTGATGGAGGTCTTCTGTGTTAGCACGGTGACCAACTCACACATGATGACGTTTCACAGATATTTATCCGCCCTGAAAAAGAGGGCTGGATCCTCTTTTAGGTGCTGATTCTTGCTCTCTGAGAGCTTTACATATATCTTTTCCCCCCATTTTTAAAAGCTTTATTGAAGTACAGTTGAGTTACAGTGTTGTGATAATTTCTGCTGTACAACAAAATGATTCGGTTCAAGAGCTTTATTAGGAGAGACAGGCAAAACATGTTCACCAATAAATGCATAAGATCTTTTTCGGTGAAGAGCGCTGTGAAGAAAACCAGAAGGGAGTGCCTGGGCAAGGGGGGTGAGTTCACTGTGGGATCAGGAAAGACCTCACTGCAGAGGTGACGTAAGCAAGGCTACTCCAGCCAAAGGGAAAGGCCAGGACAAAGGCCCCCAGGTGGGAAGGAATAGAAAAGTCCAGGCAGGGGCAGTGCAGTGAGGGAGCCGGCAGGTAGGTGGGGCCTGGGGGCCTGGGTGGGGTTCTGGAGGGGAGGTTCATTTGCAGGGAAGAGCCACAGGGTCCGGGGAGGTTAAGCAAGGCAGTGATATGATCTGATTTAAGATTTGAGAAGATCGGCTCCGACTGTTGAGAGAAAATGGAAACAGACACCGGAGGTTCAGGCAGCTGGCAATCCAGCTGAGGTGACAGCGGCTTAGGGTCCGGGGGTGACCAGCTCAGGGAGCATCGCCCAGGCGACTGAGCACTGTGGCCTGAGCAGCAGAGGCTTCTCTTCTACTCCCGTCATCCTGGGCGCTGGGCGCCGTGCCGTGCGACCAGATGCCCCCTTCAGGAGGACGCACTTCTTTCTTCAGCATCTTGGCTGCTGTTGGGTTGCTTTGCACACAAAGGGAGCTGTGTCACTTAAGGTTATGACCCTCCCTAGGGGCAGCCAGTACAGCCAGTGGTCAAGGTGAAAGGAACCAGCAGTTAGATACCCCTTGCCTCTGCTGAGGACAGCTGTGAAGGGCCATGGGCTCCTGAGGTCCCTGTGGGGTGGCTGAGGCTGCGGCTGCCGCTGCGTCCCCAATTCAACTCGTCCCTCTGCCTTAGCCTGCTCCGCTTCCTCTCTTCCGAGTTTTGCTCCTGAGAGCCTCCCTGATAAACTTCCTGACTGTGAACCTTTGTCTCAGAGTCTGTTTCCTGAGTAACCCCGCCTAAAACACCTGCCATCAAAGGTCACTGGAACGATCTCTTTTCCGCTGCCCGAAGGAGGCAGAGTGATAAGGCAGCGGGAACAGAGGCGATGGATTCCGAGTGACGCCATGGCCTGGCATCTTGGCCAGGGGGCCGGGCCAGCTTTGGTTTCTAAAACCCCAGCTTGAGTGGGGAGTATTTTTTGCTCTTTTCTCCACACACATATTCCTCATGTATATCGCAGGGCAGTAGCCGAGGATCATCACATGCACTTGAGACCAATCCATGTGATGCATTCGATTCCAAAGCAGTAGAGTTTGATAACTCTGGCTGGGGTGGTGGCCGATACCTGCTTGTTGGCTCACAGTCTACACTCACTCTTCTATGTCTTCCTCTGTGCCGCGGGGGGTGGGGGGTGGGGGGCAGCGCACAGCCTGGAAACCACACTTCCCAGAAGCCCTGGCCAGCTGGTTTCCATTTAGGCTCTGTTAATGAGAAGCATTCACGGGGGGATTAAAAGTGTGCATAAGGGAAAAGCTATTTTTTTTTCCTGCTTTGGTTGCAGCGGCAGGAGCTGAGTGACTGCAGGTGTCCATGGGCCCCAGCAGCCCTGCACTGTCAGGATATGCAGGGGGGCTCAGGGCTGACTGCTCAGTGGCTAGTGATGGGGTCCCAATGGCAGAAATAGCAGCAGCAGGGAGCCTCGGAGCATAGTGTGCATGAGTCTCAATTCTTTTATTTGCATTCCCAGTCTGCTTTGTGGTCACTTCTAAACTCCTTGGAAGCTAGAATCCGTTATCAATCAGTATGCAGTCAAGGAAACAGAAAGCACTGCAGGCATGTCAGGGGCAATGGCAATACCATTCCCCTTACTGCTCCTCCAGCTTAAGGGGCTTGGTTGTTTTCTGTAAATACTTATCTCTGGTGACGGTGCCTACCTGATTTGCTCCTCCATCCCTTCCACCAAAGTTGTAACCAGTCCCCTGTATTAAATCTCCTCCTGAAATGCCTGAAGTGCTTTCTATTTTCTTGACTGCATGCTGATCGATAATGGATTCTAACTTCCAAGGAGTTTATAAGAATGACCACAGAGCTGATTTGGAATGCAAATGAAATAATGGAGGTAGAACCCCACCTGGATAATTTAGAAGGATTTTTCTTTTTCCTGAAAGAGACGTTGCTAATGTCAAAGAGAGCAGTCTGTTTCATAAAAGCTGATCTAAACTAACAGTTCAAGTTGAAATGGGAGCCATAAAGCTGCATTTTGTCTTTCAGAGGAATCTTCAGAACACACAGGATAACACATGGAAAAAAACCTCAAGTTTCTGCAATGGCCAGACAAGAGTAAATTTGCCATCAGTGTGACCTTGGACAGTCATTGAGTGTTTCCGAACATCATTTCTCCTACTTAAAAAAGCAGGAAGACAATATCTACTTCTCAGTATTATTTGTGAGAATTAAAAAGACAATTACGGCATAACCCAGAGTTGTCACACACAAAGGTTAACTCGTCTAATCCTCCCGGTAAACTGATTTAGCAAAATCCCACCAGCTCAGAATCCCCAGAAAAATCAGTGGAGCGTAAAATGTACACTAAGGACTCAGCATTCGGTGGGATTCAGCGACTTCCTCTTAGAAAAATTAATTCTGTTTCCATTGTTCATCTTTAAGGTTTTATGGCTAAGCATGAGTGAAATTTATTCTAACAACAGTTTATGAATTGTTCAGGTCAAGTCCTACATTGCAAAAAAGATTTTTTTCTCCCTTTTGATTTCACAGCATAGGGTAGGGAACACCCTGCCCTGCAAAATGATCTGACGTTGGGCTAGAGCTGGAGGTGACACAGAGAGGACTTAGTTGGCTCAGCCTAAGTAAGTCATGGAGCCCCGGGCCTGCAGAGAGATGGAGTCTCTGCCAACACAGTGCATTTAGGGAAGGGGTTCTGTCCTTAACATGGCCCGAACCACGCTCTTTGTCTCTGGGCAGTCTTGTTTGTCTTTGGGAGGTGTGAGCAAGCATGTTCATCTGAGCGTCTGATTTGTGCTGCGGGGAAACTAGACCTGCCCTGACATGTCACACAGGCAGTGAAGTCTCTAAGGAGACGGGAGCTGAAAGGTGATGGGCGGTGCTGGTCAGCACATCACTGTCTGTGTAGATGATCCAAGCCCACCTTGGACTGTTCTGCTGCCAGTCCTTCACCCCAGATAACACTGGTCTCAAATGAAAAATGAGGATTTTGAGAAAATTTGGGGGCTATGTTGCTGGCCAGATTTTCCATAAAGAGTAGAGATCCTCATCATGTAGGCTTGAAGAAGAAAGTGACTTCGGTTTCCCAAGGGATGACAGGACATAAAAGAGAAATGCCAAACAATGGGGGACATTTACCCACATGTTCTGAGAAGGTGAAAAATATTCTTTTTTTTTTTTTCCTGCATGTCCCTTGGGCTCTGAGACAAGCCATATTTTGCATACTATTTAAAATAACTTCTTACATAAAAATGCTTCTGATAAGGCCTAAGCCTTGAGGAAAGTTTGATGTACCCAATGAGTTCTGAGCAGCTGCTTTGCAGGGAGTTAAGAGGAGTGGCAGGATGGGAAGTGTGGCCTGTCCAATGTCGCCTTTCTCCTGGAGGGCAGTAAGTGGAGGGGTATCTTCCTGAGGGACCGTGATCAGATGGCCCCTACGGTTCAAGTGGTCACCAGACACAAAGGAAGTGATAGGCTAAAGCAGAGTTGAGTGCAGTGGAGAGGAGGGGAACCAAGAGCAGATAGCTGGCTGGTCCAAGAGAGGCAAGACCAACTCCCTCTTACCTTCCAGTTATGAGACAAGAGTCAAGCTTGTTTAGAAGAGCAAAATATCAGAAACGAATGAAATATCCAAGAAATAGGGCAATAGCAAAGTAAACTGTGATAGACACATGATGAAATATTATGATGCATGCATTCAGTCACTCAGCACTGTTGAGCACCTAACATGTGTCAGGTACCTGCCAAGGTAGGCACAGGAGAAAGACTGAGCAAAGTCCACGTGGTCCTAGAATGCATCAGCTTGCAGTCTGGTGGGAGGTACAGAGATTAATATAATAACTAACATAACAGAACACTGATAAGAATATAATTATAGACGATAATAAGTTCTCTCTGCAAGAAAGAACTACAAGACCCCAATTAGACTGGGGCTCAAGGAGGGCTTTTCTGGGGAGGTAGAATTTGCATTGAGACTTGAAGGAGTTGGCTAAGCATGAGGGGACAGCTTCCTGGGAAGAGGAATTGCAAGTACAAAAGTCCTAGGGCAGGAAAGGGATTGGGAAGTTGGAGGAGCTGAAATAATTCCAGTGGAGATGAAAGTGGTGGTTGAGGGGAAGATGAGCATGGAGTGGAGTAGGCAAGGTAGACAGGTGCCATGTCGCATGGAACCTTATAGGCTTATCAAGAATGCCAGGCTTAATTTTGAATGCAAGGGGAGCCACTGAAAGGTTTTAAATGAGGGGAGAATCCATCGAGGTTATGCAGACTTGAACGTATGTTATAAAACATACAAAAAGATTGGAAAAAGTGATATTCTGATTGTGCTAGGCACTGGCTAGTTGTTCACCAAATCCATTTCCTTTTCCTCCTGGGCACATGGTTAGACTGCATTTTCCAACCTCCCTTATACTTAGGTGTGGCCATGTGACAGTTTTAGCCAATGTGGGCAGAAGAGTCATGTAGCATGCCAAATCTGGCCCATGAAAACCTCCCACAAGATCCTTCATACTCCTTCACTTCCCCACCTGCCAACCAGATTCAAAAGATCTATCGGTGAACAGGCCTAAGGAACAGTGGGGACATGAGACAAAGGAGCCTAGGTCCATGAATAATCATGCAGAGAGGCTGGCCACCAACCAGAAGCAACCACTTTGGACTCTGCATAAGTGAAAAATACATTTTTACTATGGTAATTTGCTGAGATTCTGAGATATCTTTATTCCAGCAGCTACTGTTATTTATCCTAATACAATATGTTAAGTAAAAAAGACAGGATAAAAATTGTATCAACAGTACATTCACAATTATTATGTAAAAATTCCTCCCACCAAGTAATAAATTACTCCCAAGCAACACTGGTTGGTCCTGGATTATAGCTTTTTCATCTTTTTACTTTTCAATATTTTCCAATATCCTCTAATGAGCATGCATTATTTTAATAACAGGAAAACTTTATTAAAAACTTTTTTTTTTTGGAAAGGCTGTTAAAAGGAGGCACATTTTTAACAGACAGCAATAGCAACATCATCACCAACAAAATACTACTCCCTCTTGGAATAGATTAATTTTTACTGACAGCTTAGAGTTTTCCTGAATAAGAGCCAAAGATCTCTGCAAGCATAAGCACATTTCCCCTTCAACTCTGAATAATGAAAAGAGCAATGAACAAGGGGTCTGAAGAGGTAGATTCAGGCTGTGCACTACCATTTTCTAGGAAGGGAACATGGGGCAGGCCCCCTTTCATCTCTGTTCTCAGGTTTCTCTCTGCAGAACATACAGAGATAAAGTTATTTTTAGCGCTGCTGAAACATTTGTGTATGTTAAAGTTTTTTTTTGAGTTCTTTATTAATAAATTCTCAACACCAACCTCAATGGGATGAACTATGTTTTATTAATCTCCATTTTAGATATGAAAAAGCTGAGGGGCTGAAAACTTAAGAAAGTTGCCTCGGGTCACATAAGTAGTAGGCAGTAGAAGTAGGACTCATCTCAGACACGACTGATTTCAAGCTCATGCTTCTGACCACATACTATCCTGCCTTCCTTTGAAAAAAAAACAGCCACCGATCAGAAGATGAACTCTTTGCAGGGGTAAGAGTAAGTCCCAAGCTAAGGGGAAGAGGAGGGAGTCAAGGCTGTGCTGGTGAGTGTTTAACTGGCTCTTTGGGGAGGTGGGGAAGTGGTCCTGTTAGGTGGTGTCTGCCAGTTTCCATGGTGCAAATATTTCCACTAAGACAGATTTCAAGCCATCAACCATGACACAGTTGGCTCTAGGCAGCCTGCAGGAGCTGATTCTAGCACATCAGTAGCCAACAGAGTGCCCTCAAGAATGTGAAACTGAGGAGAAATGCAAAATGCCAGTTTCTTATCTGCTCAAGAGGTGGGTGGTAATCTTTTCTTCAAGTCAGAGTGGGAACAGCTAGAGAAGGGGCTGGTGCCCATTACTACTTATGATCTCTCAGCCCCCAAGCTGCCTGTCTCCACTGGGCTCTGTGATGCCCACTCCCTGATAGCTCTGCTAATAGCAGGCCCTGAGGGAGAGTGGAAAGCAGGAGAAGAGACGGACTTGGAAATCCCCATTTTCCTGCTTCTGTCAGGGTCCTGCCACCACTGCCAGTCCTGCTACACCCCCTGCGAGGTGCCAGCAGCGACTGGGCAGTGCTCCTTCTCAGACGTCTGAACACTAGCTCTGTGGGCCTCTCCTCCGAGCTCTCAGGTTCTGGAAGCCTCACCTCTTCCTTTCATTCTTCTAGCCTAGAAGTGGTATCTGTTTCTTCCAGCAGTTGGCATCTCTGGACTGCCCCCGTGTTCCTGTTATACTCCTTTCTTCTTCCCACACCTATTAAACAGCTCCCTGTGTTAAATTCCCTCTGTTTAAATGCCTAGTTTGGTTTCTATTTTTTTCTGATGGGAATTTCATCCTGTCTACTGGTCCCTGGGAGGACTCAGTTCTCCAGCAGAAGCCCTACGTGTCAGTTCCAACTAAAGTGGCCTTCCCCACTTGGGTCCTCAATGGTGCCCTGGCAATGCTGCCTGCCCCTCCTCTACCTCAGGGGGTGCCCTGGGCTTGCCTGCAGCTTCTTCCTCCACCCTGAACCATCTACTGTAATTATCTCCTGCTGAGATGGAGCCCCCAGGACAGAGAAGTGCTCCTTCGTCCTCAAGTCCTGGGAAGGATAAGATGGCAGGACTGTTGGCTAGCTCGCATTGAGCTGAATGAACTGGGTTCTCCAGTTTAGGGGGCACTGGGGCAGGATTCCTCAGGAAGGGCTATGGAGGAGAAGGAGAGGGAGAGAAAAAGGACGCTGGCCAAGCCTAGATGCTCAGTTAGCTCCACAGTGAGAGGGGAACCCAGAGAGACAAGGAGTGGCCTGAGGCAGAGGAGTTGGTTATCACGGACGCCTGGAGGTTATCACAGACTGAGACCAAGACACCCCTGTGGGCTGTCGGGATTGGGCATCTGGGCCAATGATGTCTGCTGAGACTGTTTCTTTCCAATTAAACTAGGAAGCACTCTGGACTTAGAGTGGCAAGTTCAGGGTTCCAGTCTCAGTTTTGTCACCAACTCCCCGTGTGCTCATAATTATGTTCTCCCTCTCCCTGGGGGCCTCAAGTTTCCACAGATAAAATGAGGAAGCAGTGGCAACATACCATATTTGGGACTTGACGTGCTTAGGCTAGACTCAGGGGAGATGTATAAGTCAAAGTCCTTTTTTCCCCTAGAAGCTCCCCATCTAATGCTAAAAAAACAAACAAACAACAAAAAACAAACAAACAAAAAAAACAGAGAGAGACAGTTACAAGGCAGTATGATAACTGCCAGGAGAGGGTGAGCACAGAGAGTTGTGGGAGCAAGAGGAAGGGATGGCTTGGAGAGGACAGAGAAGAATGAGTGTGAGATAGTCAGGCAGAGATGATGGGAAAGGGAATGTTCTGGGCAGAGGCAAAAGGCCCTGTGCAAAGGCCTGGAGGAAAGAGAGCTTAATTCTCCAAAGGACCGAAAGAAGGACAAGGTGGCTGGTGGGTGGTATACCAGGGTAAGGAGGGGCTAGTGAAGCAGGAAGGCAGGAGTCACATGGTAGGACTTTGGACCTCAGATCCAAATGGGGGCCATAGAAGGGTTATAAACCAGGAAGTAACAATTCCCACATATTCTTCAAAAAGAAGGAAATCCTGCCATTGTGACAGCAGGATGGACCTGGAAGACATTATGCTAAATGAAATAAGCCAGACACAGAAAGACAAATATTGCACGGCCACGCTTATATGTAAACTCCATAATAGTCAAACTCATAAAAGCACAAAACGGAAGGGCGGTTGCTAGTGGCAGGGGATAGGGGAATTGGGGGGATGTTAGTCAATGGGAGTAAACTCCCAGTTGTGCAGGATAAATAAGTTCTGGAGGTCTAATGTATAGCCTGGCAACTGTAGTGAACAACACTCTACTGTATACTTGACACTTGCTAAGGGGACAGATATGAAGTGTTCCCATCACGTGCACGCGCGTGCGCGCACGCACACACACACACACACACAAATGAAGAAAAGAAAAAGAAAATGGGAACTTTTGATGGGATGGGTATGTTAATTACCTTGATTGTAATGATCATTTTACAATGTATATGTCTATCACATCATCAGATGGTACCCTTGAAATATACGTGATCGCTTCCTACTTGTCAACCATAGCTTCATAAAGAAAAAACAAAAGCTACTTTGGCTGCTATGTGGAGAATGGACGGTCACAAAGGGCAAGACTGGAGTCAAGGGAGCCAGTTAAAAATTTGTGGCAGAATCCAAGTGAGAGGTGAGGGTGACACAGATGAAGAAAAGTCCATGACTCAAAGGATGGGAAGGAGGTGGAATCAACAGGATCTAGAGGTGGCTGGGGGGTGAGGGGTGAGGAAAGTGGAGAAGTGGAGAATGGCTTTTGAATTTGCTGGTGTCACTTCTCACCTGCACAGCTGGCAGAGCGGATCTGGCTGGGCCAGGGAGTGGGACCTTTGCCTCAGTCCCTGGGTGGGTGGCTGAGTCAAGGGAGTTTTGGAGCTCTAAAGCCATGGATAATGAGGCCTCCTCTAAGCTTTCTGCCCCTACCTCCAACCTCCCTTCTTTCCTGGTCATTTGCAGATGCAAGCATCCCCAAGATTAGAAATATTTAATCTTGCTTTACTGTATGTTCTATTTTTGTTAAACAGATTAGTCTCCACAAGGAACACCAAACTGCTGACCAGTAGACCTGAAAGTCTGAGATATGCAATTTGCAATCTGTTGAAATCTTCACTTTAAGTTGGGTGGGCTGCCGACTGGCCTGGGGGTAGGCTGCGGGGGAGGGCTCAAACGAGGCAGCTGGTGCTGCATCAGTCCAGGTGTCAAGGGCGGGGGGCTCAGGCTGCAGGAGGAGGCCAGGCGGAAAGAAGGGAACAGACTAGAGAAATAATAAAGAAAAAAATGAGCAGGACCTGGTGACTTAGAGACAGCTGATTCAAAAGGAACGCTGTGCTAGGAGACAGGCTGCTAGGGTTCTGGCCTGGGATCGTCCACTCGATTTGGTTGTGATCTCTCCTGGTACGTAAGGAGATATTGTCTGAAAGCTGGGCCAAGAATTCCCTTTATAGAGAGAACAAGCTTGATGTAGGAAGGAATCTTGATTAGAAGAAAATGTAAGGGAATATCTTCAAAAGCTAAGGGCAAGGAATAACCCCTTAATGAAACTTCAGAAGGACAAACCAGAAGGCAAAAAAAAATTGATTATTTTGATTATAGCAAAATTGAGCATTCCTGTTAGACAAAGGACCCCTGGATAAAATCAATAGGCAGATGACAGAACAGAAGACTTGTAAGGTCTACAATCAACACGGTATTAATATCCAGATTAGATATGGCCCTCCTGAAAATCAGCAATATATAGGCAGGAAACCCATCAGAAAAATGGGCAGAGCACGAACAAGCATTTTACAAAAGAGGAAATTCAGAGCAAACAGGCACATGAAAGGATGCTCGATATCACTAGAGATCAGAGAAAATTAAAATGATGTCACTTTAAGTGAACTGAATGGCAAAAATTACAAATACAGATAATGCAGGTGTTGGTAAGTCCTTAGAGACACAGTAGCCTCTTGATGTCACAGGAGCAGCTATTCCGGGCAGCATCTGGCACTACTTTGTCCAGCTAAGTGTCCACATACCCTCTGACCCAGCCTCAAGAAATTCTCTTAAGGAGACTTTGACGAATGCTCATTACATGCATTACAGTGTATGTTTGTATCTGTGTGTGAGAGAGACGGAGGTGAGTAGTGCTACCCGAGGTAGGCTGTAGTCCTGGTCTCAGCTGTGTTAACTTAACACACTCAAGGAAGAGTTGGGAAGACTTCAGGGAGGAGGCAGGAAAGAGCCCAACCGGAACCTTCCAGCTAAGTCACTCCTGAATGCCTGACTCACAGAAACTATGTGAGATAATAAATATACAAAGAGATTAAATATACAAAGAGCAAAATGAATGGACGCATACAGCTTAACGAAAAAGAAAGAAAAAAGATGACATATAATATAATACCATTTGCATAAATTAAAAAACACACAATACATATTTTACAAAACTACATACAAAAAAAGGTAGAGTTAGACTCACTAGAATGCCCATTATGGAGAGAGGGGGATGGAAGTGGAGAATGGCGATAAAAAGGAATGAATAAGTGAATGAATGAATGAATGAAACAGAGCTGAGCCTTGATGAAGAAGATGAACTCAGTTCTCTGCACCTGAGTGAGGTTAAACAAAATAAAATGAAACCTACACTTCATCTTACGGGGAGCGGAAGTCAACTGTAATCCAGGGGGGTCTGTGCTCTGTTCATTTGTATGTTGTTCATTCATTCAGTCATTTAGGCACTCATTCATTCATCACATGCTGGGGACCCTTCTCCTTCGGGCCAGGCACTGGGCTGGGCTCTAAGGATAACATGGTGAACAAACATATTCCTGGGCTAAGGACCTAGTAGGTTTGCTTTGGTGTCAAATGAATCCAAGCTCAGGGAAGCCAGGTGGTCCATGGGCCTAGGGGTGTTACTACCCTCCCATCTTCCTTTTGTTGAGGAAAACAAGGCTCAGACAGGTAAGACATGTCTTAGGTCACAGCTGTGAGAGGCAGAGCTGGGATCTGCGGAAATCTGAAGCCTCCTGCTTTCCCTTCAGCCCCAGTGGAGGAGGAGGAAGAAGCAGAGTAGTGCTACCCGAGGTAGGCTGTAGTCCTGGTCTCAGCTGCGTTAACTTAACACGCTCAAGGAAGAGTTGGGAAGGCTTCAGGGAGGAGGCAGGAAAGAGCCCAACCGGAACCTTCCAGCTAAGTCACTCCTGAATGCCTGACTCACAGAAACTATGTGAGATAATAAAAGCTTATTGCTGCTTTAGGCTATTACACTTTGGGATAATCTGTTATGAAGTAATAGATAATGAATACAAGGTCACAGGAGGAAACGATTCACTCTGGGCGGTTTAGAAGAAGAGACTTTATTAAGGACTACTTCAAAGCAGGGGACAGATTAAGGGGCAGGAGCTGTTACTTGGGAACAAAGGAAGGCCGAGCATCCCTGGAGCTTCATCTGAGTGGGAGACACAGTGGAGAAGAGACAGAGCCTTGGAGGGAGGGACACAGCTCTTTCAGGAGAGGAAACATCAAAGTGGTGGGGGATGGATGCACCCTGACCCCCCCCCGCCCCTCTTCCTGGCCTCCAATCTCCTGTTTGTGTTCTCCATTCGCCAAACTCAACCCGAAGCCCAAGGACAAGGGATCCTGGATGATGTCATCTACAGGATCAGTGTCTCAGGGGACAGAGAATTGCAGAAAACTGGTCTGTGGGAGGAAAGAAAAAGAGAGAAAAACCACCAGAGGGATCTCCTAGGCCCCACTCTCAGCCTTGAAGTTCTGGAAGGCTGACTGTAGCAGGGCTGGATCACATGACTTAGACTAAGCCAATCAGTGTACCCTATCCTCTGGCTACAGTGATTGGTCCATGACCCATTAGTCAATCAAGGGAGCATTCATCTCTAGGGGTTTTGTTGGTGCATTGGGAGAAATGAACTCTCCCCCTTCGTTCTTTTTTTTCTAGACTTGCTGCTAAGATTATGCAAATGAGAATCAATTGCACAGAGGCTGAGGATGGAGCTGGCACAGAAGAAAGCAGAACCAGAGATGGAGAGAAGGAGAAGCCTCATCCTGGACGTCACTGTTATCTTTGGTTAAGTACAGTTTCCAATTACTTGCACCAGAAGAGTCCTGAAGGGAACATTCTCATCCACAGCTTTGATGATCCAAGTGGCAGCTCTCTGGGGTAGGCTGGGCAGAGATCATTAATTCCATTTTATAGGCGAAGAAAGTGAGGTTCAGTTCTCTTTATCACTTGACAACCAGTTCATTTAAATTCATAATTAAGTTCACTACACTAGCCCAAGTCTTGGGTGTATATTTTGTCCTCACACTGTATGGTTTTAGGTTTTTGACATCTACTTCAGTAGCCTTGATGCATATATGCCTGTTATTGGAAGTTGCTTCAAACTCTTTAAGTAGGTGGCACTCAATTATTAATTTCAGTCAAACAAGCAAACAAATCATGAAGCTTTCCACTGCTCTCCCCTCTCCACGTGGCTCTCTTCCCTCCGCCACTCTGCCTGTAAATTCTAGCTGCCTTGGTGTCTCTGAATTCACATTTTCAACTCTGTCTCCTCAACCTGGTGAGACTGCCAGGCTCAGTTTGGGTCCCCCTCTCCCTCTGTTCCTGGGCTGCGACCTGGAAACCCCCCAGGCAATCATAAGACTCATGTCCTTTGTGTCCCTTTTCTCAGGGGGTCACTCTCCTCTGTAGTCCATGGTCCAGCGTCCGAAAATTGTGGTTTCACATAATTTGACTGGTTTCCTAGTTGCTTAAATTAAGGCGGGAGGGTATATCCAGTCCCTGGATGTTCCTCTTCCATCTTGGTTGGAAGTAGACGCTCCCCAGCCCAAGTGTTTTAGATGCTCTCAGCTGAGGCTTACACTCTGGCTGCCCATCCGCCCCAACCACTCTTACCCCAGCCATCCCATGGCTCGCGCTCTCTCACCTCCTTCCAGTCTTTCCTCATACATCACCTTCCTGATGAGGCCTCCTCTACATCCTGCTTAATCTCCCCCCCGCCAGCTGGTGGCATTTCCCATCCTCCTTCCTCCTGCACGTTTCTTCCTTTTTTGAATAGCAGCCACTGCCTTCTAACATACGATATAATTTACCTATTTAATATGTCAATTACGGACTGCTTCCTTGCACTTGACTGTGAACTCTCTGAAGGATTTTTCTGTTTGGTTGGTTCACTGCTGTGTCCCTAGCCCCCAGTGCAGGACTTGGCCCAGAGTAAGTCCTCAAAAATTATTCATTAAACGAAAAAAAAAAAATGATGGAAAAGATGATAGAAGCAAACCCCCTGAGCAGAGTTATGGAGCTTGGAAATTATGACCTGTGTATAGGAGAGCAGCTAGTATCCATTCTGTGTGAAGAACAGCACGAGGAGAAGTAGCTGGAAACGCAGATAGCCTGGGTCGTGGGGGCTGGATCTCCTAAAATGCCAGGCTGTATCCCGTAGGCAGCAGAGAGCCATGGATGGCTTTTAAATAAGGAATAACGTGATCAAAGATTATCTGAGAAGAATAATCTGGTGAGTGTAAAAGCGAGAGCCAGAATAAATGAGTGGCAGAGGGAAGAGAGAAGAGAGGTGGTCCTGGGGATTTCATGGAGTCAGCAGGGCTTGGTAAGTGGAGTGGGGTGTGATACCTATATAGATTTCTCTAGAAACGTGGCTGGTGGAACAGGGCAAAACTTAGGTTCCAAAGGATTGCACTGAGGGAGGTGGGCAGGAGTGTAGGAAGAAGCCGGGCATTAGAGGTGGCTAATGTCAGGCCTGAACCCTGGACCCTTGTGAACATGGCACAGTTCACCTTTCCCACCTTGTGAACTTGGGCACAGTTCACCTTCGCATCATGTGAACTTGGGCAGGTTGCACAGGCTCTCGAGCTTTGGCTTCCTCTTCTTTAAAACAGTACTAACCACATCTTCCTCGTAGGCAGGGCTTGCTCCCAGAAATTCAGTACCTCGGGGCTTAGCAAGTATCAGTTCTCATCTTGAAAACCTCTTCTCTCTTACTGCTTCAGTGTCACAAGAGGCCTGAGCCATCCGAGAGCACCTTCTCTGAGCACATCAAGCAACGTCCTCCATCCCACAGATGAACTCGGGCACAGAACTCAGACCTAGCTGAGGTCCACTGACTGTGCAATGGAGGAGACATCTAATGAACTCCACTGCCTGTTACGGTTGCTGCTGCTAGGAAAACTTGGGGTGGGAAGCATGAGCCCGAGCTGGATATCTGCTCCAAATCCCACTGTTATGGGGGGTGGAGGACAGGCCACGTTTCCATTACACTGGAGTTTAGAACCTCCCCATACTCTGTTCACAAGAGACTTTAATTCCCAAGACAACTGCCTAGTAGCTAAGGCCATTAAACATGGATTACGGAGGGGGCTCTTCATAAGCTGGTTGACAGAATTACTAGATTTGAGGACAAACGGGATTTTTTTTGTACATTTCAGAAAGCAATGCAGAGCCTGCACACACTGCGGGGACCCTGCCAAACTACTGACGGGGAATTGACAGCGGTTATGTGGATTAGCTATCACTACATATGGCTTACGAAAGATCCTGTGTGCTGGAGAGAGAATCTAGGTCACTGTTTTATCACATTCCGCGGGCCTGTAAAAATACATATAACACACCACACACATAGACAAAATTCTGCACTCTTCATCCTTTTATACTGAGGACCTCCTAGAGCTGATCAGTCACAGTAGCAATTAACTGTATACACCCTGAGGCCTCAAAACCTCAAGACATTTCCAAGCTGGCCTATACCCTGTGTTAAACAGCACCCTATGGAATGTTTATTCTACATATTCAAGATTAAATTGTGTAACATGCCCTCAGGTAACCAGATTCCAGTGAGGTTTTTTTTTCCCCAAACTCAGTAGAGTTTTGGCACAGAAGAGAAAGAAGACAGAGTCGGTTCTTCCAGGGCCAGAAGACTGAGGCCCGCATGAGGACGGGACATGCTGGAGGCCTCTCTCACGTCTACTCCCACCTTTTCTCTCCTCCCTGCCCCATTCTTTGCAAAATGAGAATCGGGGTTCACCTCAGACAGAATGGACAGAAAGGGGAAGAACATTAATAATGGCTGAGATCCCACATGTGCCAAGAATACCAACTAGGGGATGCGTCAGAACAGTTCAAGGTATTAATACAGCCCATTGTACAGATGGGAAAACTGAGGCCAAGGGCTTAATAGCTAACCTCCCTTGGCTAGTAAGGGCCAAGCTTAAAGTGCAGCTCTTTTTCTTTTTGAAGTTGATTTTTTTTTTTTTTGGTTTGGTCTTTTTGCCTTTTTTAGGGCCGCACCTGCGGCATATGGAGGTTCCCAGGCTAGGGGTCTAACAGGAGCTGTAACCACTGGCCTTCGCCACAGCCACAGCAACGCGGGATCTGAGCCGCGTCGGAAACCTACACCACAGCTCACAGCAACGCCGGATCCTTAACCCACTGAGCAAGGCCAGGGATCGAACCCGCAACCTCATGGTTCCTAGTCGGATCCGTTTCCACTGAGCCACGACGGGAACTTCTGAAGTTGATATATTTTCTTAAGTCTTCCATTTTAAAATTTTTATTTGAGACCTAAAGTCGTGTATATTTACTGCAGAAAATCTGGAAAGGAAGAGATAAGCAAAGAGAAACAATTCCATCCAGAAATAGCTCCTGTTAACGTTGTAGAGTATATTCTTTTCATTTTTATGTATTTAAATTTTTTTAGCAAAAGTGAGGATTTACCACAAAAACTTTTGTTACCTGCCATTTTTCTCACCAAACAATCTATAAAGAACTTTCTATGCCATTACGTATTGCTCCACCACAACTATTTTTAGTGGCTTACAACAATTCCACTGGAAAGATGCATTGAGATTTATTTGACTAAGCCTAACCACAGAACATTTAGGTTATTTCCAGGTTGTCCTCTGCCCTTACCATGACAAACCACGTTGTCATGAACACTCTCACCAGTCCTGTCTCTGCCTGTATCACAATTGCTTCCTGAGGAAAACTTTCTAGAAATATGGTTTTTTAGGTCTAAGGGGATGTTATACTCCTCAAACAGGATACGGGCAAGTCTGCATGCTTATTTCTAAAAAACATTTTCCTCCCTGCTCCCATTATCTCTGATTTTCCAAACTCAACCTATCCTTTGAAGTCAAACCCAATTGTCTAGAGTAGAAGCCTGGGCCACTGGCCCTTGGGCTCCTTTAGAGTTTAAACCAATAGGATATGAGCCACACATGTCATTTAAAACAATCCAGTAAAATATATTTTAAAAATTAAAAGAAGCACGTGAAATTAACGCTACTGACAAACTTCATTTAACCCAATATATCTAGAACAATATCATTCCAACTGTAATCCACAGAAAATTATTAAGGAGGTATTTTATAATTTTCTGGTACTAAGTCTCTGAAATCCAGTGTGTATTTTACAAGTATGGACCAGCCCCATTTTCAGTGCTCTTGAATGGGGCTGTGGAACCTACACTGAGCCCTGTGGGTGTAGAAGGTGCCTCACTCCCTGCAGTATTCTTATGAACACAGGACGTGACATGAGTGAGTGAATCACTGCCACATGCTCACCTCTCCTTCTGCTGGTCTCGTCCCACCTCCAGCAAGAAATGACTCTCTCTGCTCGGACTCCCTAGAACCCTCGAATGTTCCTTCTTGATATCCCCATGGATGGATCCAGTCCTATCCAACACACAGCTCTGTATCCCAAACCAGGGTGCAGAGTCCGCTCTTGCCTGATGCTTATTGGGGTCCCAGCTCCTAGACACTGAGATATTGAGTGTGTCGGTGCCTGGGGGTGTCCGTGTGGGGACTGGCAGGTCAGCGTGCCCAGGGACTAGGTCTGACCTCTACAGAGAGAAGCTAAAGGGACTATGTCCACAGGGGACCTTGTGGGGCTCAGGGCCCAGGAGCCAGGCTTTAGGGCCAGTCAGTGGTGTGCTGGGGAACGTCTGACAACAAGCTCTCTGAGGCAGACAAGGAGGAAGCTCTGATTTACTAGCATTGATTACTGTGGTATAAATACCCCACCGTGGCCAGTTTCAAACTATGAGATGGTGCTGTCACACCACAGGGAGCTGGGAAGAGACCCGGACAGTCGGCTCTAACGAGCTTATATAAGTCAGCCCCGACACAGCACTGAGCCCAGTTGAGCAAGGTGACAAGCAAGGGACAGAGTGGCCTTCTTCCCCAGTGATGATTGTGGCTGCTATGGCCCTGCAGGGGCCCCGTCATTCTCGGGCACTGTGGAATGAAGATCTGGCAACAGGGTGATGAGAGGCCCCCACCAGTGGCTTGTGGGTGCTGGATGGCACCACAAGGCCGTGGCACTGGGCCAAGTGAGGACTACTTGTGAGGACGCTGAGTTCTAGGGACACAGAGGAACAACTGGGGGAATTGTGGAAGGTGGGGTGAGACTTGAGGTCACACTATTCTGCAGGGAGAGGGACCATAGCAGGGAGGTTTCCTTAATGTTGGTGTAGCCTCCTTTGTAGACAGGCCGGAGTGGGCTTCACATCACGTCTGTGTCTCCATGGATGTAAACGCCCAAAAGCTCCGGTCATATTTGTCCTGTACACTTATAGTCTCTGCTTTTTTTTTTTTTTTTTTTTTTTTTTGCTTTTCAAGGCCTCACCTGCAGCATATGGAAGTTCCCAGGCTAGGGGCTGAATCAGAGCTACAGCTGCAAGCCTACTCTACAGTCACAGCAACTCGGGATCCAAGCCGCATCTTTGACCCCCGCTACAGCTCACATCACCCATCTCTTGGTTCCAGCCCCATGGGCTTTCTTTCGTCTTCTCAAAGGTGCCACACTTCCTCATGTCCTCACGTCCTTACCCACTGAGAAAGGCCAGGGATCAAACCCTCATCCTCATGGATAATAGCTGGGTTCATAACCTACTGAGCCACAGCAGGAAATCCTTGTATTCTCTGTTTTCAATAAGACTTTGTCAAACACCTTTCTGGACCTGGTCCTTGCCTTGCATGGGAAGAGCATTCTTCTGCAGGATTAGGAAGGGTGACTGCACCATTCAGGTTTCCCTAGGCCACCATGCAAATTTTCAGATTATCCAGATGTTAAACTGTACCGAATACCATGCAGCCTATAGATGCATCTCTTTAATTTACTGTTGTAATGTCCACAGTGTATATACTTGGAGAAACACTTAGTTCAAAACAAGATGCAACTGCATTAGAAGTATATCTTTGATCGTCCCCTCTTTCCTTACCATAACTGTCGGTAACCAAGCCCTGTGATTCTTCTCCTGACATGCGACTTGAATTCACGCCTCTCGCCCACTCGCCGCCATGGTTGGCACCTCATCCCCACAGTTACTCTTGCTTCCTGTTTTCTCCACTGCAGCCAGGGGAGGTTTCTTAAGAAGGGCAATCAGGGTGCTCCCTTGCCAACCATCCTTTCGAGAGGTTCCGCTGGTCTGGGGATAACAGGTCTGACACGATCTGGCTCCCACCAACCCATCTCCCCCACACATCAGCTCCAGCCCCATGAGCTTTCTTTTGCCTTCTCAAAGGTGCCACACTTCCTCAGCCCAAGGCCTTTGCAGGTGCTCTTCTTCCCTTTCCAGGAATACCCTTCCATTCTTTATGCCTATTAGCTCCTATTCACTCTCCAATCTTAACTCAAAGTCACCCCCTCTGGCAAATCTTTTCTGATCTCCAGCCTGGATCAGATCTCCACATTATATGCTCGCCACACACCCCATAACTTTCTTTCAGAGCTCTTTCCATGATTTATATTTAAATACGTATTTAGAGGATTGTCTGTATATTGTCTGTTTCCTCCTGGGTACAAATACCATATCTGTTTTTTGCTCAGTACTGTATCCACAGCATCCCCCTCTGCTTGCCTTCCATACTGCGGGTGCCAGTAAATATCTGTAGAAGAAATGAGACAAAGGATACAACCAATACTCTGTGGCTGTGCCAGGTTTTTTCACTTCGATCCCATCACTGATAATAAAAATTCCTTGCCCCCAAAAGGCGTTTTATTGGTTCTTGGACACACGGCTAATTTTTTCCCCTGAAACACCTGATTTCTCCTGTGGTTTAAGTCACCTCAAAAAAAAAAAAAAAGAAAGAATGTGATATCTATATATATTATATAGATATATATTATATAGATATAGAATGGCTTTCTTTCTTCTTCTACCAGGTACTCCTCAATCACAGAGAGCACTTTACAGTTTGTAATGCACCTTCCTTCTTTCATCTCCAGAGCTTAATGAGGGGCCCTTGGTCACTGGTCTCATTCTGCAGAAGAATGCAAAGGTTAGAGACTTCTCTGAGGTCACCAAAGCTAAGGTGGAATGGACAGCATGCAAACCTAGCTCTGCGGACTCTGTGTCCAGTGCCTATTCTGCCACACCGAGCTTCCTCTCCCAGCAAGCTAAACAGGCACCCAAGTGGAATAGTGTCACTTCAGTTTTGCCTGGCATTTTTCTCAAATGCTTTCAGAATCATTTTTGCAACCGAAACATCTCTCAGAGGAAGAAAACTAGTTCATCACAGTAATCAATTCTGTCATAGAAGATGTGTGATGATGTTTGAAAATATAATCCTATGAACATCAGACCTGACAACTCTGAAACATCTCTAGGCTAAATCTGCTAATAACAGTCTTTAGCATTCAGGTTGGCATTCACATGGGTTTGGTGTGATACATTTCATAGCAGAAATGCCCTAACAAGGAAATTCCTCAAAGAGTAACTGGGGAGAGGACAGATTTTAATGAGGCCCAATCCCTGAAAGGGTGAAGTGTGAGGGAAGAATAAAGGCATGAGATGAAACACGTATTTCCGTGAGTCTGAAGACAAGATGGGGCCTTACATCAAAAAATGTGGCAAACACTTTCTAGAAGTCAGGACTTATACAGAAAAGGAGTCAAGACATTAGGGCCATCACCTCTGAAGATCCTCCCAGAAAACACTGTGCTTTGATTAGAATGAAGCAGACACATATGAATTGCAATTACCTCTTCTAAGCCTGCTATTCGCTCACTCACTCCTTCTCACCCACCTATCCACCCACCAACTTTCCCACTCATTCATCTTTGACTATCTACTCCCCTGCCATCTACCTACCTATCATTTATCAGTCTATCCTCCCACTTGCCCAAACATCCATCCATCCAACCATCCAACCAACCATCCATCCATCCATCCATCCACTCATCCACTCATCGATCTGTTCATCTAGTTCTCTTTCTCCATCATCCATTCATCTGCACCCATTCACCTACCCACATATCCATCCACCTCTTCAGCCATCCACTCGGTCATCCAGCCAACTATTCATCCGCCCACCCTTCACCCATCCTCACACCCATCCAACCAGCTAACAAGTCTTTCCTGGTATATCTACTCTGCATAAAGCCCCAAGGAGACGCTGAAGAGGTTGAAGACAGGGGTGGTCACCAAAATATCTTTGATGTATTTGTTCCTTTACCATTAGTTGGAACTCAAATATAGGCCAGACTGTGAGCTAGGACCTGAGAACAGAGAGGTGAATTTCAGCTAGACCCCACCCCCGAGGAGTGGGTAGTAGAAGCCTCTGTTGTAAAGTAAGCCAACTACTTGGGACTCAAAATGACTGCATGGTAGGGACTAATGCAAGGATTTCCACATCATGCTGCTCGATTTCAAGGGCCAATTTTTTTTTTTTTGGTCTTTTCAGGGCCATACCCACGGCATATGGAGGTTCCCAGGCTAGGGGTCGAATCAGAGCTGTAGCCACTGGCCTACGCCACAGCCACAGCAATGCCAGATCTGAGCTGTGTCTGTGACCTACACCACAGCTCATAGCAACACTGGATCCTTAACCCACTAAGCGAGGCCAGGGATTGAACCTGCATCCTCATGGATGCTAGTCAGATTCGTATCCACTGAGCCATGACAGGAACTCCGAGGGCCAGGTCTTGATGGCCACCACAGGCAGCTTTGCCCAAAGCAGCTTGGCTCTTGTCTGTTAAGTGGACACCCACCCCCTGGCCAAACACCTTTTATTACTAAAAACATACGAATGTGGTGAAGGAGCATTAAACAAAAAGGCTATGAACTCTACCACCAAAACTTAGTGTGTGAAAGTATAGTACTGTTTGCTGCTTTGGTAATTATATAAGTTGGCCAAGGGAAACAAAGTTCTGCTATTGGTCAATCTCTCTCTCTCACTTTTTTTAATCTCTTTTTTTTTGGCTGTCCCACGGCATAAGGAGTTCCTGGGCCAGGGATTAGATTCGAGCTCCAGTTGCAACCTAAGCTTCAGCTGCAGCAATAACAGATCCCTAACCCATTGTGCCAAGCCAGGGATCGAACCTGCATCCCAGAGCTCCCAAGACGCCTCTGATCCTGTTGCGCCGTGGCAGGAACTTCTCTTTCTCACTCATTTATGATTCATTTCTTAACCTTTTAAGAGGAAGACCATAATGCCTTTCAAGATAAAGTAGAGATAAAACAATAAGGAGGCCACTATTTCTGAAACCTCCATCATGTGTGCCACCTTCACGAGTTTTGCAGCCATCTGTGCTTTTCTTTATTAAATATCTGCCTCTTAGAAAAAAACAAACCAGAAAAGAAAACTTACTTGCTACCTTAAGTGCTAGTTATACTTTTATAGTACACATTAAAATCAAACACAGCTATTAAAATAAAGAGTGTGCGTCCTCCAAAAACTAAAAATAGAATTACCATATGATCAAGCAATTTCACTGCTGGGATATATAGCCGAAGCAAATGAAAATAGTGATTTAAAAGATACATGTACCCCAATGTTCACAGCAGCACTATTTATAATAGCCAAGACATGGAAGCAACCTAAATGTCCATCGACAGATGAATGGGTAAAGTAAGTGTGATATATACATATATACACATACATATTAAGCATCGTATGCACACATACACATACTAGAGAATATTATTACTCAGCCATCAAAAAAAAAAAAGAGAAATTCTGCCATTTGCAACAACATGGAGGAATCTAGAAGGTTTTATGCTTACTGAAATAAGTCAGAAAGAGAGAAAGACAAATACCAGATATATTGTACAATACAGGGAAATATAGCCATTATTTTATAATGACTTTAAATGGAGGATAATATATAAAAATACTGACTCACTGCATTGTACACCTGAAACTAATATAATGTTGTAACTCAACTGTACTTTGTTTAAAAAAAAAAAAAAAAGAATATAGGTCTGGGTACCAGCTACGATGGTCCCCTCTCCTGCCTCTGAGGCACTGTCAGGGGACCTGCTACCACAGTCGCTCTCCTGAGGCCCTTCTTGGGGCTCTGAACAGGGTGAGCTGAACTGAGAGTTTGGGCCAAGTTCCTCATTAAGTCTTTGCTTCGTCTTTGTTCATGCAGAAATTTGCTTACTGATTTTTAAATACAAAGGGAGGGTTAACAGTCTTCTATGGAGCAAAATTTGAAGAAAATTTTAATGTTAACGTGAATGTTAAATGAGGGACAATGATATTGGGCTTCTATGTAAGATCTCTTGAAAAACCAGTTTGAAAACCAGTGGAATATACTGAAAAATTGCTCTACCCGCAATGAACATGAAAACCCATAATCACACATTTAGGAGTGTGTGTGTGTGAGTGTGTTTGCCATGGTGCCTATAAACATGAGATTGCAAATTACTGAAGACAGCAGGAGCTGCAAGAATGCAACTGAAGAGGTGATATGGGAACCAGCCAACCCCAGTATCTCCTGAAAATTAAGTACAGGTATTTGAGGATCTAGAGGACTGAACGCAACTGGTATACACATGCATCCTTCCTCATTATCCCCACACTAATTTAGCACTTACCATGTTCCAGGCACCCTGCATGTCTAAACCTCTTTAATCCCCAATACCCCTTAAGGTAGGCCCTGTTGTTATTGTAAGGAATACGGGGGTGGGGCTCTGCTCAAATCTCCTCTTTATGGTCGAAGCGCCATGCCCCAACTCCTGGGAATATGGATACTGAGGGTTCCAGTTGGGCCTCACCATGGGGAACGATGCCTTGCCCATGGATACACCCCTCCCAGGGCCCAGCCATGGCCAGTGACTGGCTGGTAAGAAGCTCCAAAGGCCCAGGCCCTGTACCTCACTTTGGACAACTCTGAGGGTGATCCCAGGTCCAGAACTCCTCCAGGATCAGCTGTGGTCTCGGTTGCAAAGTTTAGATCAACTTCTTGCTCTGCCCGATCCTGCCACCCTCACTTCCTTACACTGTATTTCTTTCTTCTTTTTCTTTTCTTTTCTTTTTTTTTTTGTTTTGCTTTTTATGGCTATACTTGTGGCATATGGAAGTTCCCAGGCTAGGGGTCGAATCAGAGCTGCAGCTGCTGGCCACAGCCACAGCCACAGTAATCCCAGATCCAAGCCACATCTGCAACCTACATCATGGCTCACAGCAACGCTAGATCTTTAACCCACTGAGTGAGGCCAGGGATCGAACCTGCATCCTCATGGATTCTAGTCAGGTTCATTACCCACTGAGCCACAGTGGGAACTCCGTACAGTGTATTTCTTAAGCTCATTCTCCCACAAACCTTCTGCAAGCAATACTCTGTCTGCAAGTGTGTTTAGAGAGCCCAAATCCATTTTACAGATGTGAACCTAGGAAGCCCGTTTCCAGAGTCTGCGCTCCTAAGCATTTCATACTATTGCCTCTTAGCAAGACAAAAGTGGGCATTCCCCTCCCCTCTCTTTCTAGACTCCTGGTCTCTATGGGCCCTGAAAATTAATGTTTCACTAAACTGATATCGGGCGGCCAGAAGGGGGAGCACTCACACACAAATCACTCACAATATATTCACCCAGCATAGATCCAAATAGGAAGAGACATACCTTGCATCTGCGGCAGGAACGGGCCTTACTTTACTACCACCAGCAGGAGGAAGATTTCTCCTTGAATGGCAACGGCTCAGCCAATGAAAGACAGTCACAACTCAGCTAATAAAAAGCCACTATACTTCGAACTCTCAGTTTCTTCTAAAGTACTCCTGTTTATAACCAGCCCCTCTCAACTTCCCCTTTTCCTGATAAAAGAGTTTCCTCTCTGCTAAACTGGACTTGCATGTGGTTTGCCATAGTTGCATGTTTCGTATTGCAGTCTTTGCTGCTCCTGAATGAACCCATTTTGCTGATAAAATAACCAGCTGCTTTATTGTTTTAAGTTAACATTACCAAATAGTGGTTTAAGCAAGAATTGTAGGAAGCTCGAATTGCACTGAGAAAGAAGAAAGGGGGTGAGGGGGTTCTGCAATTCCATGAGAAGATGTATCTTTCCAGCTTCTTCCACTCCCTGGTGCACAGCTGGCCATTAGCCAGGCAGGCACAGAGGATCACATCCAAGTGTGTACAAGTAACCTCTGCTCGAACACACACAGGCAGAGCTGGCATTCATCAGTGTTCAAAGCCGTGCAACTTGTCAGCTGAAATTTATGTCAGCTGTCCTCTCCTGATCACAGAAGACTTCCTTCCTGCTTAGCAAGCTCATAGGCTAACGGACCTTGACACACAATGAGGGGTAGTCTGGCCTCACACAGACTGTATTATAGTCCTCTTCAGATTTGTTTTCCATACAGGATACGGGTATATCTTTAAGGATTTTCCTCACTAGTGGGGATATTATTAATGTTTAATTATATTACTTACTTTAAGATGTTTGCTCACTATCCTCAACATTTTTAAATGTACATTCTTAGATTTCTGTATGAAAAAACAACCAAGCTTTTGTTGGGCTAATTAATAACTATTTGGTTAGAGGTAGCTTGCAAATACTACAGTTTCCATGTAAAATTAGTTAGCAAATTAGTTATGGTGTCTTTATACTTTTGAAAAGAAATAATAAATGAATAGTCCCATAATAAATAATAGCTTTAAAATGATCACACTCAGTGGGGAGTTATTGTTCAATGGGGACAGAAATTCTTTTTGGGAAGATGAAACCTTCTGGAGATGGAGGTGGTGACAGTTTCACAACAGTGTGAATATGTTTAATGACGCTGAATCATACACTCACAAATGGTTAAAATGGTAAATTTTACATATGTTTTTACCATAATTTTTTTAAAAAGGAAAGATGGGGTTAAAAAATTAATTGCCATAGAAAAAACTTTATAATGTGAGCGTCAAAACAAATGTTGGAAACATTTTTTTTTTTTTTTTTGTCTTTTTAGGGCTGCACCTGTGGCATATGGAGGTTTCCAGGCTAGGAGCTGAATCAGAGCTGTAGCTGACAGCCTACACCACAGCCACAGCAACACTGGATCCTTACCCACCGAGCAAGGCCAGGGATCGAACTTGTATCCTCACGGATACTGGTCAGATTTGTTTCTGCTGCACCACAACAGGAACTCTGGAACTAATTTTTTTTTTTTTAAAGATCACATCTGAGAGTGAAATGTAGACGGTTACAGTGTCCCATAGGCCTGTCTGAGTGATGAAGTTACGGGTGACTTTGATATTCTCTTTGGTGCTTGTCTTGTACTTTTTACATTTTTTATAATGAATATGTATTACTTTAGCAATCGGAAATATATATAAATATATGTTATTTTAAAATACATGAATAAGAAGAATCTGTAACATGGGTTGTAAAATACCCTCCCTCTCCCCAGTCAGGGAAAAAGTGAGTAGAATGTAAGACGCTGCTTCTAGGACCATCTGGCTAAACTGAGACGTGTAGAACATTCCCCCAGCTGGCAGCAGCTGGGCATTGAGCCGGGCTGCCGGCCTAGAAATGAGGAGCAGGGTCCAGGCTCCATCCTTGCCTCTGACCCAGCAGGTTGTCCAGGGCCTCAGTCTCTTCACCTGGAAAGTGAGGTGGTGGGAGGGGCTGGAACCCCTGGTTGATTTCAGCCCTGCCCGGCTCTGGCTGGGCTTCTTTTGCCCCCTAATGGAGGTGAGCTTGTATAGACAGAGGATGAGTTAAGTGAGGGTGGAAGTTATTTAGACTGCCTGTGTCCAGATTCCAGCTTCCCTCTCACAGGCTTTGTGACCTTGGGTAAACTCTTTAACCTCTGTTTTCTCGCCTGCAAAATGCTGATAATAACAGTCTCCCCCCGAATGGGGTTGTATTAGTTTGCTAGGGCTGACATAACAAAATACCAGAGACTGGGTGGCTTAGAAGAACGGGAATGTCTTGTCTCACAGTTGCAGAGGTCTGAGATCAAGGTGTCAGCAGGGTGGGTTCTGAGCGCTGTGAGGGAATCAGTTCCATGCCTCCCTCTCAGCTTTTGGTAGTTTGCAGCCATCGACACTCCTTGGCTTGCAGAAGCATTGCTCCATCTGTGCCTTCATTTTTTTGGGGGGGTTCTTCCTGTGTGCATGCCTGTCTCCAAATTTCCCCTTTCTATAAGGACACTAGGTGTACTGGATCATTGTACTTCAGTACGACCTCGTCTTGATTAATTACATCTGTAACGACCCTATTTCCAAATAAGGTCACTTTCTGAAGTACCTCGAAGTATGGGCTCAACATATAGCTATTGTGGGGACATGATTCAGCTCATAACAGGGGCTGTCGTGAGAGCTAAATGAGAGAATGCACTTAGGGGCCTAGCGGAGCACCCAGCCTACAGAGAGCACTCAGTCCTACTGTGATGACAGCTGTCATTACAGTCATGTTACTACAACCACCATGTCACTGAATCTTCCCTTTGCAGGGACCCGGACAGCAGGTGCACACAGGGCTTCTGCTGAAGTGTTCATAAGATGATACACTCCCCCACACTGCTCTTCATAAGGAAATAGCTATTTTTTCCCTGACTTGAGGAAGCCGAACTTGCAAGCTCTGGAAGGCTAGGCATCAATTCAAACAAATTGCTAAACCACATTATTTTGATCTTTCAAATTCATCTGACAGCAGAAGGAGTAGGTTTCTTCCCTGTGCTGTGTATTATTTCAGTCATTTGTAATTGTGTTTAAGTTAAACCAGGAGAGGGGGGGAGCAGCCAAGCAGCACCCAGGAACGCAAGATTTGGAGACCCTGGCGTTCAGAATCTGAAGATCTAGGATGCAGATCTGAATTAGGCCTACTAGCAATGACTAGCAATGCATTGTGGGACCCCAGCTTAGCTACTCTGCCTCACTGAGCTACCACTTCCTAAGTCATCAATCAACAAACACGTTTCATAAACTAAGAGCCAGTACTACACAAGGCACCAGGGCTACACAGAGAATTACAGACTCCAGTCCCAGTCAAGGGGCTCAGAGGCTCACAGTCCAGTGGGAAGGGACAGAGAGACGCACAAATAACCGAGTGCAGAGGAGGGAACCACAATATTCTCCACTATGAACACGGGGAGAGCGATTCCTGCTTTCCCTGCATCTCGTCTGGTGGTTTAGACAGTGAGTTCCTTGGGGGCAAACCTTATAACTTACTCCTGCTGCCTTGCCCAGGCCTGGCTGATACGGGGCACTGGGAATGCCAGCTGAATTAAGTAAGCACCTAAATGATTAAGAACATGGACTTTTGAGGTGGCCAGATTGGGCAGCTTTGAATAAACTCTGTCACTTGCTATCTATAGGATGTTGGGTCAATCATTTATCTTTTCTAGGTCTATTTTATTTATTTATTTATTTATTTATTTATTTATTTATTTATTGCCACACCAGAGGCATATGGAGGTTCCCAGGCTAGAGGTCTAATCGGAGCTGTAGCTCCTACACCAAGGCCACAGCAACACCAGATCACAGCTGCATCTGCAACCTACACCACAGCTCAAGACAATGCCAGATCCTTAACCAACTGAGCAAGGCCAGGAATCAAACCTGTGTCCTCATGGATGCTAGTCAGATTCGTTTCCGCTGAGCCATGATGGGAGCTCCCTATTCATTCATTTATTATTTTTTTGCTTTTTAGTGCTGCACCCATGGCATATGGAAGTTCTCAGGCTAGGGGTTGAATCCGAGCTACAGCTGCTGGCCCGCGCCACAACCACAGCAACATGGGATCCAAGCTGCATCTGTGACCTACACCACAGCTCAAGGCAATGCCAGATCCTTAACCCACTGAACAAGGCCAGGGATTAAACTCACATCCTCATGGATATAGTCAGGTTTGTTTCCACTGGCCACAACAGGAACTCCTCAGTCTGTTTTCTTAATGAATTTAAATAATGACGTGGTCGCTAATTACCTAAATCATTCAAGTCATTAACAAATATTTATCAAGCACTTACTGAATCCCAGGCACCCATTTCTAAGTCTTAGAGATACGGCAGAGAACAAAACAGTGAAAAAGTAAAATAGGGAACATGTCCAGCGGGAGTAACTTTTGGGAAGAATGAAAGGGGTGGGATTGCAATTTTAAATAGGGTGCCAGGGAGGCCACTGAGAAAGCAACCTGTGGACAAAGATGACACTGGTTAGAGAGTCAGGTGCAGCTCTCCGAGAGGAAGCTTCCGGGCACTCAGAATCATCCATCCCCTGCAGGGTGGCTGGTTTGAGCATCACATTCAGTATCATGTGTACAGTGCTTAGGATACTGCCTGGGATGCAGCAGGAGCTCATTAATCTATAGCTATTATTAGCAGCATGTTAATAAATGTAATTGCATTGAGGAACGAAGGAGACAGAGACTATAAACGTACCCTGTGCACAGGGCAGTCACATGGAGGACTATTATTACAGTTGTTGTTTATTACTAGCAATTACCTCTAGCAAATGCTCCTGACAGCCTGAAGTCACAGAGGATGCCTTAGCAACTTATTCTCCCCTCTTGAGCCCTAGAGAGATGCTGATGGGAGAGACGGGGGAGGAGGCTAAGGGTGGGTTTCTCTCCTGCCTCAGGAAGGAAGCGCAAACCACCCCCCCTCCCCCCCCCGCCCCATACTAACACACACCTGTCGGGAAGATTTTCACAGCCTTTGTGAAACCATGACACCAGCTATCACAGCAATAATTTGGGAATCACTATCAGCAGATTTGAGAACTATGGACCCTGTTAGCACTTCTGTTGTCAGTTCTAATTATTTATTGGGTAGAAAAAGTCATTTTAGTTTATAGAAGCCTGGAAGGCAGCAGAGTAGAAGAGTGTGACTGAATTTCTTAATCATGTGTAGATTCGATCCCACGAAGTTAACTCAAGGTTACCAGTGTTTACTGAATTTCTTCCAGGTGTTAAGTGCTGGGTGAAGTTCTATGGGGATCAGAGGGGTGAAAACCTGCGGTCCCTGCAAATCTGAGAGTTGCTAATTCATTGGAGGAGACAAATAGTGCTCTCCTACAGGCTGCCTGCAATAGGCAGGCTAGGAGCAGGGTGCAATGGAATATAAGGGAGACTAATCAGGAATCCTCCACCGGGTGTGGGGGAGGTGATGGGGGAGGCAGGGGTAACACTTCGCTCACAGTAAAAATTTCTTCCTGAAAAATGTTTAAATTTCCTGTGAAGACACATAGGTGTCTCAGATTGGGTCCCCCAGAAGCAGAGCCTAGGACAGGAAATGGTATGCGAGCTACTGATTACAGACATGGTCTCAGGAGGAACCTATAAGGGAGACAGGACGAGGGAAGAGGCCAGGCTTGGAGGTGTTTTCAGGTGATGGGGAGCCTTAGCCTAATCCTCCAGGGAGGGGTCCTACCACCACACCAGCCAGTCAGCACTGCTGCAGGCCGCTGGGGTGGGCTGTGAGTCCTGGGTACCTCCAGGCCAGGAGGCTCCAATCACCCAGGATGTGGCATCGGGGCACCTACACAGGTAGGTGATGGGCTAACCTCACCAACAACCCCTGAAAGGGATCCCGGGAGATCTTGCTGGGGCACCAGCAGCATCTGCTGCTCTTAGCTTTTGTGGTGGATGCTGTGAGTCTGTGAGCAGATACCTTCCACCTTTAAGGTGACTAGAAAATCTCCAGAGTGAATGGGCACAAGTAGAGAACTAGAAAGTATTCCTGCAAACTTAATACAAGTTAATAGATTTGTTTATTCTTGAGAGAATGAAATAACATATGTGAAACAGGCTGACAGTTAGGAGGTATAAATTGATGGCTGGACTTGATTCTGAATATTTCGTGATTAGATGCATATAACATGTTCTTTGAGGAGCTCCTGTGGTGGTGCAGAGGAAACGAATCCTACCAGTAACCATGAGGTTGCGGGTTTGATCCCTGGCCTCGTTCAGTGGGTTAAGGATTGGGCGTTGTTGTGAGCTGTGGTGTAGGTCGCAGACATGGCTCAGATCCCACGTTGCTGTGGCTGTGGTGCAGGTCAGCGGCTACAGCTCCGATTTGACCGCTAGCCTGGGAACCTCCATATGCCGCTGGTGTGGCCCTAAAAAGCAAAAAAAAAAAAAAAAAAAAGTTCTTTGAAAAAATTATCATGGAAACAGCAGTGGTTAACAATAATAAAAACTGTAATGATGATAATGTAGTGGTTGGGTGCTAAACGCCATCGCTATTTCTCTTATCAACCCTATGAAGTAGGTTATATTTCCCTAAACAAATGAAGAAACTGAGGCACAGATAGGTAAATAATCTCCCTGAGGTCACACAGCTCTAAGTGGCAGACTGGACTGTGGCCTCCTTCTGCCTGACTTTTCAAATTTGCATTTCTTGTTACAGTGCATCACTGTCATACTCTGGGAAATGGTGCGTTTTACCTGAGTTTGAGGGTGGGCTGCTTAGCCAGGGAATAAAGGGAGCAAGATGAGGTTCTCAAACCAGTTCCTACATTAAGTTTGTATACGATGCAATTCCACTACAACTCCCTGGGTCTGGGATGGGGTGGAGACAAGTGGGGTGCAGAAGAAATCCTGGAAGGGTTTGCCGTTGATCCTGGGCAACAGCCAAGAAAGGCTCATGAAAGGGAGGCCTTGGAACAGAAAGCCCTGAGTAGCATCAGGAGCTGGCATGAGGTCACTGGGACAAGTCCTGTTTTCTAGGACACACAGTCAACACATCACCCTTGGACCGAGGCAGAGCTTCTGACAAGTTCTCTAGTGATTGCCTCAAGGACATAATCATGGAACAGGCAGAATCATGAAAGTCTGGGGGATGGAGTCCTACCAGTAGAATGGCCAGCCCCCAAAGGGTCAAATCCTAAATTGGTAGGATTTTCTCTACTTCTGGATGGGGTTCCTCAGGCTCTGTTTCTTGTCTCACTCAAATTCAACCTGAAAAAAATCTAGAGGCTAGATGATGCTATCAAATATAAGGCACAAATGGGTGGCTGGTGGGAAGCTTCTATATTAGAGGATGAAAAAAGGACCCCACAGACTACAGAGGTAGCAGAGACGGGCCAACTCGAACAAGATGACGTTTAACTCATTCGTGTGTGCGCACATGTGTGAAGTTTCCTATTTGGATAAAGAATCAACTGCACAACTTCAGGGTCACTGTCGGGCCAGGCAACAGCAGGTGTGAAATAAACAGGGCTTTAGCCAACAGTGTGATTTCCCTGGGACGAGCTCCTGGTTGGCTTCCTCAGTGACTGGAATGCCAACCAAAATGAGCTTACTCTATGATGTCCCCTTTTTGGGTAAAACGTTGGCAGGGCGTGGGGAGAGGGAGCAGTATTTGAGGCTTAGTAGAGCTAATTTTTAAAATTATCGGATAAAAACTTGAAGTTTAAGGGACACACTGGTGAAGGCTGGATTCGTATTCTTCAGCAACAAATACAAACGGATCAATATAAGCTGCAAATCGCCACCCGCTGTCTTCGTCACCTCCTTAGTGAGATCAATTAGCGATAACAGCCATCAGAGGGGACTGCCTGGATCTGAGGCTGCTGGCCTCTCCCGACAGATGCTGAATTGAGATGTCCAGACCCGAAGCTGGTTGAGAGAGTCTGGGCAGAGGATGAAGATCGAGTCTATTATTTGGAGGAACACATGGGTTATCCTCTTTGCAGGTGTGATAGCTTCTATACTAGGTCCAGGCACAGGGAGGGAGGAGGAGGTCACAGGGAATAGTTTAGCAAGAATGGGCCCTCTTCTCACAATCAAGGATATTCCCAGGAACCCCTTTCAATTTCTTGACAGCCAAGGATTCTTGGAAGCCCCCCAGTCCCCACCCATACTGGGGCACATATTCTCAGTAGCTTTCTGGAGAGTATTATATAAATGTATATAATCTTCATAATAGGGTATAAAGAGATTCTATTAATCTAGCCTCTGTCATAGGCACCGCAAAGTAAATATAGTGTCATTTTATTTTATTCTTTACTTTTTAATGACTGTTGGTGTCATTTTAAAAGATAAACCAGAAGAAACATTTACTAAAGGAGGGATACTGCTGGTTAGAGCCATCACATCTTAGCCTGACGTACTCAAAGGATGTGCCCACTTTGCGATCTGGCATGTCATCCTTGTTTTAAGAGTCTGGAAACTGGGAGGAATTCAAAAGTGGTCACCCAAAGAAAATTTAAGCTTTGATTTCCACCTGGATACTTAGCACATGTTCTCAAGCAGGTTTTGAAGGTTATGGATATAAGCTTATTGATGAATGTGTGCCTCTTTGGTAGAAGAGTCTACCTGCAGCAATCTGTTAAGCCTGGCACTGCACCCTCGCTCCCCAGTGCCTGGCACAGGGAGAACCTGCAGCATGAGCACCTTGCAGTTACCCACACCTGGAGTTTTGCTTAGTGAATGGTGGTAAAATCGAAGCTTGCTCCTGGGTCTTTACTCCTATAAGCAGAATGGAGCTCTCCCTCCAAGGGCCTTGGGCTGACCTTGGACAGTACATTTGTTCATGTACTACTGTCTCTCCCGCACCGGGCAGGGAGCTCGAGGGACAGACCATGTTATTCTCTATGCTCCCAGCACCCAGCACTGGGTCTGCAAAGGAGCGAATGAATGGAAGAACAAATATACCTCTGACAGGTTTCAAATAAAAAAGTGTGTGTATGTGTGTGTGAGTGTGTGCATGCACATGCAGCCAAGAGCGCTCCAAGCAATTCTCAGGACCGCTGTGTTTGAGACTCACTGGGACTGCTTGGTAATAGTGGGGATTTTCTGGCCCTACCGCAGAGCCACTGAATCAGAAGTTCTGGGGCAGAGCTGGGAAATCTGAATTTTTAATGAAGCTCCCTGGGAGATTCTCAATTGCATAGAAGTTTAGGAATCCCTGCCCTAGACGAACGCTGCCGAACTGGGATTCTCAGAACGCTCTGGACTTTTGAGACCTAAACAGCCAATTCTAGCCTGAATTTGTGGTCACATGTTTGGCAGAAGGATTTCCAGGTGAGAAAGCATTCTGAGATTTGCAGGCCAGAGAGAGAGAGAGAGAGAGAGAGAGAGAGTGAGTAATGACAGGGCCCCAAATGAGAACTGTGCACTCCGGGATTCAGAGGTGGCAGGACCCCCAGGCCATCAGTGTGCAGGTGGGGACACAGAGCCTGTTCCCCAGTGATCTCTGAGAAGGGCAGCTAGGAGGAGAGCTCTTCTCAGAAAAGAAAACAGCGTGGGGCCCCAAGCTAAGCCAGATTCCCAATCTGGGAGGCCTGGAAGAAATCTCTTCCTCAATAGGCCAACTGGCGACCGCAGGCCCAGCTCCCAGGCGAGAGTGCACACTGAATCAATTGAAATTGAGTCACAGATGTAATTAATTTAATGTGTTTAAACGATTTTCCGTACAGTAAACATACTGGACGAGGGTGACCCAGAATAAAGCGTCCGCCCGAGAGTGGAAAAACGGATACCATGTGTGCTGTATAATGAAAACCCTTTAGCAAACAGAAAATGCTTCAATTTATTTCTACCTCCTGTTCCTTTCCTTTCTAACTCTTTATTTATGGCTGAACTTGGCCTTCTGCGGTCTCCTTGGACCACAGGGACACTTTTTATTTTGTCAGAAGATGGCTTTTTTTCTCGGATCAGAAGACCATTTTAGTGAAACCTGTCTACAGCCCATTGACAGGCACATATTAATAATAGGTGACAAAGAGGATAAGGAGGAAGGGGTGGGGGGAAGCGAAGCTCTGTTTCACTCTTTCAATCTCTTTCTCAATGAATGGAGGACTTGCACAAAGAGGAGGGAGACGGCACAGAGTAGGGTGGGCTCAGGCCCCTCTGAGCTGCCACCCTGGCTAAATTGAACCCTCTTTCTGTGTGCCTGGAAACTCCCCGTCCGTACCTCAGATATCCATTCATGAGGGGGCTGAATCTGAGGAGCTCTAAGATCGCTTCCAGTTCTGACATCCACAGAATTATGAGTCACAAATCAAAGCAGGCATAAATAGGTGTCAGAGAATTTCCCATTAAAAAGAAACTCATCTTCAAGCTTTATAAAGCACTCCAGGCAGCCTCAACTAATCGCTCAAGTACGGATTATGAATGACTACGTGGCTTGGATGAACAGCACTTGGGAGTAGCTATAAATGACCTCCATCTAAGCTGCATCAGGCATCTAGATAAAATGCCAAGTTCTAGGGCTATGAGAGGCTTCCTAGATTCTGTAGCTCTCTATCCAGCCATTTCAGCTTAGGAACACCAGGAATTCATTGTATTAAATAAGAAACAAAGTGTGAAAAGATGTCCTGAAAAAGCATACCCACGTTTTGAGACAGTTCTGCTGCAATGCTACTGACGGGACCCCAGACGAATCCCGTCCCTCTCTAAGGCTCAGACTGAGTCTGGACCATGAACAGAAAGCACGTCCAAGGGATCTGGTGCTCTCTGGAGCCTTTCTGAGGGGAGGGTCTCAGGGGCTGTGGGGCGGGATGGGGAGGGGGCTGATCCTGCAGGGCTTTGGGCTCTTCCCAAGAATCTCTTTATATTACATACCAGGCATGAAGCAAAATTCTAAAACAAGAGGTTCTGAGGACAAAAAAAAAAAAAAAAGGAATTTTTGAAACCAGGGGGCTGAGGAAAGCTGTTAAAGTTTCCAGTCTGAGTCTAGGCTGCACTATTGACGTGGCTTCTGCCAATAACTGACTAGAGCCTTCACTTTTGAACTGTGGGAGCGGATGCCCAGGCCTCAGGTCAAGAGTAGCTCTACTCAGGACTTTGGAAATCTTCTTTTTAGCAAAGCTCAGAGCAGTGCAGTGGTTTGAAAACTCTAGCGTGCATTAGAATCTCCCTGGAGGGTCTGTTAAACCACAAACGGCTGGGTCCCAACCCTGGAGATTCTGATCTAGTGGGTCTGGGGTTAGGCTCAAGAATTTGCATTTCCTTCTTTGTTTTTTGGCTGTGCCTGTGGCATGCTGAAGTTTGTGGGCCAGGGATCGAACCCACGCCACAGCAGGGAACCCAGACCGTTACAGTGACAATGCTGCACCCTTAACCCCCTGCGCCACAAGGGAACTCCAAGAATTGGCATTTCTGACTCCTGGGGAAGGCCAGTGCTGCCGGTCAAGGCACACTGGAGCATCATTGCCTATAAGATAAAGGCCAGCCTTCTTAGCTTGTCCCTACAGGACTGGGTCCCATTTACCTTCGCAGCCTCATCATCCTTCCTTTCAATATTCCTGGCAAAGTAACTGTCCTTGCTGAATGTGTGCATCTCTCCCTTGCTCGCCATGCTCCATGTGGCCAGACTGCCAGCCCCCTCTCTGCATGCCTAAGGCACAGCTCAAACGCTGAGGCTTCCAACAAGCCTTTCTCAACTTTTTCAACAAGGGTCACAGAAATCCCTCTGCGCTTACACAATCTCCGCCGTGGTGCTGAGCACTTTTAACCTCTTCTTGTCATTTGAGTCCAGGTTTCACCCCTGAATCTGGACCACAGGCTCCAAACAGGGAGCCCATCTTACCTGGGCATCCATACCATACGCTCAGCACCTGTACAAGCCCTGCTCTGTCAGACCAACAATGCAAGCCTGTGCTCAGGCACAAAGGAAAGTGAACATTTAAGGAACACATCAATAGGGGAAAGGGGGAGAAGGATAAAGCAGGAATTTGGGATTAACAGATACATACTACTATACATAAAACAGATAAACAACAACCTGCTATATAGCACAGAAACTATATTCAATACCTTGAATAGCCTATAATGGGAAGGAATCTAAATATACCCATAAAACAGAATCACTTTGCTGTATACCTAAAGTACCGTAAATCAACTAAACTTCAACAAAAATACATCAATCAGCTTATCTACTCCCAAGACTGATTCTCCAAATGATTCTTTAAATTAGAACAAAGGACAGCGCTTTAGCCATTTCAACCTATTCTTTAGGCAAATTTCCTTATTTTCTGTGAGCGGAGCCAGTGACATATATGTCATCACGAGACATACAGAACTACCACGTATGTCCATTACCAGAAGGCAGTGTGATGCAGCAATTATGAGCTAGACCCAGGTTTGAATCCCAGCTCTACCTGATTAGCTGTGGAATTTAAATGCTCTGAGCTCCAGGCTCCCCACCTTTAGTGGGAACAATAACAGCACCTACTTCCTATGGATGGCATATGGGTGCAGCGAGACCATTATTAACAATAACAACCATTATTTGCATTTATCGACTGAGTACTATGTGCCTAGCATCGGGCATACATCATTGACTCTAATCTACATAAAATGCTTAGCACGCTATCTAGCACATAATAAGCATAATAAATAGTAGTGATTCTCATCATTGCTAACTTTCCCAATTTCCATGCAAAGCATATATTATTATCCCCAGTTCCCAGCTGAGTATCTTGAAACTCAGAGCAAGTAGCCTGCTCAACAAATACTAGCAGTTTTTACTTTTATACTAGCAGTCAATCTTTATGACTATGGGCGAGGTAGGTATTATTCCCATTTGGGGAATGAAAACTCTGTGGTTTGAAGACAGTAACTTGAAAGCGAAAGCCCAGGATTTGAACCTGTCTTTTGGTCTAGAGCTGGCCCACCCCGCTCCACCAGCTGGAGAATTCCACCTACTCTCTGTGCGGTCACTCACTCAGGCCTTTCTAATCCAGGTTAGAGAGACGAAGCTTCCCAGTGTGTCAGAGAGTGTCACTGCACCTGCCTGTTTCAGAAGCCCTGCAATCATACAACCCACAGGAAGTCATCTCAACAATGGAGAGAATGGACTGTATATCAGAGGGCGTGGGACACAGCTCTTCCTGCCTTGTACATCCCCAAAGGGCACTAAGGAAAGCAGAACCAGGAGGCCTGGGACTGACCGTGACCCCGAAGAAGTTGGTCTCATTCATGGCGTTGAGGATGATCTTGCCCAGAGTATGGTCCGTGTAGTTGAAGTCCTGGATCCTCTGGTGCCGGCTGCTGGCATGCAGCGTCTCCATGGCCCTCTGCAGCGTCTTGGCAATGACCCAGATGCCATCATAGGCGTATCCGTGGAACTTGCTGGGCCCCACACCTGATCGCTTGTTGTTGTACTCCCTCTCATACTGCTGCGGCGTCTGGAAAACAAGGAGGCCAGAGGGATGCTATGTTACAGCCAGCAGTTAGGGTTATATTGCACCTAGGGTCTGGCTTTTCACAAATGATCTCTTCCTTGTTTAATTGCTTTCTTTTACTGATGGTTACTTTCCAGTTAGAGTTATATTGCACCTAGTGTTTTTTTTTTTGTAATTAAAACACTCCCTAATACCCCTTCCCTGTGAGCAACAGTCATTCCAGAGAGAAGGCCAGGAATGATAACCCCAAAGATACCAGAAACTATCACCGGAGCCACTGATGCCGGCCTAGATGACTCTGAAATGATCTATGGATGAAGAATAATACAGACACCTTAATCAATAACCCTGTCTTCTGAGCCAAACCTATAAAATCCCTTGCTATCCCCCTCGCAAGTCAGGACACAGTTTTGAGGCACTAGCCTGCTGTGTCCTCCTTTGCCTGGCAAAGCAACAAAGTTGTTCTTTCTCTTCCTCAAAACTCTGTCTCTGAGACTTAATTGGGGCCGGTGTATAGAGGAAGCATTTTCGGCTACACTCAGAGCTTCAGTCTGGGTACCGCAGCTCTGGGGGAACTGACTTTGCCCTGTGGCCCACACATCCCTTCTCTTCTTATCCAGCTCCATCCGTAGCCCAGCCAAGCAGAACCCACGCCTCCTCCCTCCAGTATCAGTGGCCCCTTCACCACCTGAGCGACTCAGTCTTCTGTAAAGATGTGGCTCCAGGCATTTGGTCAGGGGGTTCAGGGCATGGCCTTGGGCGGGGGGTGCGGGATCCAGTGGGCAGGTGCCTATGGCCTTGTGGATTCTGAACCCCGGGGGGCCTGAGTGAGGTCCTCTTGGAGCACGGAGCCCAGGGGAGGTCCCAGTTGCCTAGATGTAAGGCCAGTTTTGACCTCTACATTGTGCCGTTTCCTTTCATCTTCCATAACATAGCAGGGTCTGTGAATAACTCAATGTTTTAAAAAAGAATTATTCTTCTCCAGTTGAGCTGAATTTCATAAAATAATTTCATCGGTAATATTAACATTCTGATTGAGACCACAAAGTAAATGAAACCGCCTTCTTACTCCCAGTCCCCGAGGCTTAAACATCGAATGAATTCCGCTCCAGGGGAACCCATTACCCTCAGCCCTTCTGTGGGCCTTTTCTCAAATCACTTCTGAACTCCTCTGCCAGAAACATCATCAAAGCCCACAGCTTAGTCTTTGGAAAAAATCCTCCTTGGGGACAAACTGCACAAAGAAACCATCAATTCATTGTCATTTTGTACCAGGAAAGGCCCTTAGACCATCACACATGCTTGCTAAACCTGCAGCTGGAGACACAGAGAGATCTAGAGACTTGCTCAAGATCACACAGCTTGTGTGTGTGTGTGTGTGTCTGTGTGTGTGTGTGTAGCTAGACTGGTCCCATTCTGTCTTTGCTCCTTCTCTTCTGTTTGACTTTTGAGGTCATAACTGCCTTTTGAAAACCACCCCAAGTTATCTGGAATCAGGTCTGGCGCCCAAGGAAGGTGAGGAAGCTGAGCTGTCGAAGGCTGGGTTGTTCCCTGGCTGCAGTTTGAGTCTCTTGCCCTAGGTGTTAGTAGAGCCTAGGTTCAGCCAAGCACCCACAAATGTGGAACCTGCAGGTGAAGAATTCTGCCTGACCAAGTGTGAACGGTGTCCCAGCAACAAATCCACTGCCTCCTTTATCATTTGGGCTCCTGTGGGATGGCTCAGTTTTCATCCATTTACGAATTACCTCGGAAACGCATCATGTCTAGCCATCACTATTCATCACTCAAAATACATGGAGGAAGCTCTTCAATTTCAAGAGCTATTCAAGGAGACAGCACCTTCTCCAGCCCGGCCCGGCTCCTTCTCACAAATAACTGCACCCCCGTCCCCCTTGCCATCCTTTGCCATCTCACTCCTCCTGGAGGAGCATGAAACGGTCAGTTATGAGGCTCTCTCTCTCCCCTAAACCTTGTTCTTCCATCACACCAAGTCTGTTCACACCTCAGAGCTATTGCACCAGCTGTTTCCTCTATCAGAAGTCTTCCTCTGTTCTCTGTGTGATATGCTCAGCATCCAAATGTCAACATGCGTCATTTCTCATGGATGGCTTCCCTGACCCACTCTTTCCCACCCCCAGGCATTCTCTATCTACTGCTTTTATCTTCTTCTTCTTTTTTTTTGTCTTTTTAGGGCCACACCTGTGGTTATGGAAGTTCCCAGGCTAGCAGTCAAATCAGAGCTTCGGCTGCTGGCCTACACAACAGCTCAAGGCAACCCAGGATCCTTAACCCACTGAGCAAGGCCAGGGATTGAACCTGTGTCCTCATGGATACTAGTCAGGTTCATTACTACTGAGCCACAATGGGAACTCCCTTTGATATAGTTTGCTGGTGATTATTTGGGGTGTGCAGGTAAGAAAAGGGATTAAGATCAGACTGTTGGGGAGTTCCTGTTGTGGTTCAGTGGAAAACGAATCTGACTAGGAACCGTGAGGTTGTGGGTTCGATCCCTTTCCTCGCTCAGTGGGTTAAGGATCTGGTGTTGCCATGAGCTGTGGTGTAGGTTGCAGATGCAGCTCGGATCTGGCATTGCTGTGTCTGCGGTGTAGGCCAGCAGCTGTAGCTCTGATTAGACCCCAAGCCTGGGAACCTCCATATGCTGCCTGTCTGGCCCTAAAAAAGAAAAAAAAAAAAGGGAACCATCAGACTGTTTATTCAATTTGGCACTGAGGCCAAAACAAGCCCCTATATATATTTTTTATATGTACCACCTGTAAATCTCTATCTTTTCGGCCAGTGGAAAACACTGGCAATATGGCTGTTTACCTCATTTCTGTGGATCGAGTCCTAGGAGTGGGACACCGTTGTAGCTTAGCCCTGAAAGGTGACCTCATTCTCCCTGTCTTTGCAAGCACTGCATTGAAGTCATTGCTACCACACTATATCCCAGACCATTCATCACTGTTCCCAGGTGAAGCCAGCACCGATCTCCCTCAGGCAAAACAATGACAGCTGGAAGAAACACACGCACAATTGTCTGAGAAAAAGTAATAGCTGTTCTTAAAGCAGGTCTCCAATTATTCAGGGCAGAAGAATTTCTTCTATTATAAAGCTGACACTGACAACTGATTGATTACTCATTCTCCGAGGTCAAGTTTATCATGAGACACTAAAAGTTTCTGAGAAAATAACTTTATACAGAGAATCCCAATTACTGACAGGTTGTGCTCCACATATTTTTGAAAGGCAGTTGTTGGAACTTAGAACATATTTTTTCCACAGAAACTATGTTATAAATAGTGGTTAGGCTCCCAGGCCAGCCCACACAAGCTTGCTGCCCTGCCCTACAGTGTGACTAAACCTCATGGGTCTGTCATCCCAGTGGAACCAAGCCGAGTCCTGCTTTCTGGGGAGGGGATTCTCATGGACAGAAGAGAGGAGGAGGAAACACCCCCTTTCATGCCTTCAACACCCCCCCCCCCGCCGCCAGCAGCCAAATGATCAGAGTTTCTCTCCAGCATGCCTTGTTGAATGTTGGAACCACAGTCTCATGCGGCAGGTACACGAGGGGACACTACTGGTTTCTATACTCCAGTTTATAGGTCACTTGGGGAGCCTGTTAACAATGCAGATGCCAGGGTCCTACATTTTGTTTCAGTACATCTGTGAGATAACACAGGCATGTGAACTTTTGAAAATCTTCTCAGATTTCAAGAATACATAAATTGGTTACCACTGATTAAGTCTCTCTTACAATGTGATTATTGGATCTTCTTTCTCTCTCTCTCTCTCTTTTTTTTTTTTGCCTTTTGTTGTTTTAGGGCCGCACCTGAGGCATACGGAGGTTCCCAGGCTAGGGGTCTAATCGGAGCTGTAGCCGCCGGCCTACGCCACAGCCACAGCGATGCAGGATCCGAGCTGCGTCTGCAACCTACTACACAGCTCACGGCAACGCCGGATCCTTAACCCACTGAGCAAGGCCAGGGATCGAACCCACAACCTCATGGTTCCTAGTCGGATTCGTTTCCTCTGAGCCACAACCAGAACTCCTATTGGATCTTCTCAATAGCAACTTCCAGGTGTCTGCTGAGTGCCTTTGGAGATTCTTCCTGTTCTGGGAAGGTCACTACGTCTTCAGAGAGAGCCTTCCAACCTAAGGAATGCCTGACATCTATGACAGGCAGATACAGAAGTTACACTTATTTCCCTGTGACTTGCTCTGTCTTTCTGTAGAGCTACAATGAACACATCGGCTCCCTCTCACCCAAAACAGTGCCTCAAAGAGCTGATGTCAGTGACATGTTTATCCTGTACCCAATGCACTATTCTTCAGTTTTTAGGTGAAACAGTCTCATTTAAGACTTCCACTCTGTAGAGTTCCCATTGTGGCTCAGCAGAAATGAACCTGACTATCCATGAGAATGTGGGTTCGATCCCTGGCCCAGCTCAGTGGGTTAAGGATCAGAGGGTTGCTGTGAGCTGTGGTGTAGGTCACAGACAAGGTTCACATCCCGTGTTGCTGTGGCTGTGGTGTAGGCTGGCAGCTATAGCACCAATCTGACCCCTAGCCTGGGAACTTCCATATGTCTCAGGTACAGCCCTAAAAAGACAAAAAGAAAGAAAGAAAGAAAGAAAGAAAGAAAGAAAGAAAGAAGACTTCTGCTCTGACTATGATGAAATAGGTTCTATCAGACTTAAGACCCCATGAAGAACATTCAGGAAAGAAGAATAAAATGTGAAAATAGCTATCCAAAGGTATCAGAGAGCAACTAGGACACCTAGGGCTTGAGTAACCAAGATTCTGGAGAGAAGAGAAATGTTTTGAAAAGAGTCCAACATTCTTTGTTGCTTCCTCTTGAGGCATATGCTGATCTGTAAGTAGGAAGTCTAGTTGTAGGAACAGAAGACACTGGATCAGAGTTTTCAGTGGTCCCTCAGAGATGGGAAGACAAAAAACTATAGTTCAGGGTTTTGAGGGTAGCAAGGCTTGTAGGGTGAAAGTCTCAGAGGAAAAGGAACCACAGAATGCCAGTATGCAAACTGATATTTGCACTTGAAATATCTGGTGATAACTAAGCTGCATAAAGCAAGAGGCTGAGAAACCAGGCAAAAAGTGGTAACTAAGGGGCTAAGAAAATAGAAAATGTGTTTGGAGTCTCATGGCATTAGGAAAACAAAAATTAGAATCTGGGGCCAGTTTAGAATGCTGAAGGACAAATAAGGGCAAACAAAACAGACCAGGCTTTATGAAAACTAAAACTAAGCCTGGAATCATCTTAATTCTTGGTTGGATTAAGGTGATCTGTCTCTATTCTAACTGTTTGCTTGAGGAGAAATAAATCTCCTCTGAAGAGAGATAATACCATCTGTAGCCTCTTTAATTTTTCATATCCAATTAAATTAATCAAATATATTAGGCACACCAGGTGATAGGGTCAGACTGAAAAGAAAGAAGAAAGGAGGGAAGGAAGGAAGAAAAGAAGAAAAACAGGCAATAGAAGATGATCTATAGATGATCCAAACCTTGAAGTTATTACACATGGACTTTAATATAGCAACTTTATATGTTCAAGAACATATATAAAAGATACAGAATATCACCAGAAAACTGGAAACTATGAAAGAAAAAAAGGATAAAATGAAAATTCTAAAAAAATTTTTTAAAATACAACTAAAACTAAGGATTCAATAGATGGACGAACATCAGTGTAAATTAGACACAACAGGAAGCAGATTAGTGAACTGGAAGAAAGGTTAGTAGTAAATAGTCAGACTGAGGCACCCGGAGAAAAAAAGCATAGAAATTAAACGAACATATGAAATATATGGAATGTGTTAAAAAATGTATAGCACATGTATAACTGGTGTCCCGAAATGTGCAGAAAGGCAGAATAGGCAAAAACAATATTTAAGGGATATTATCCTAGAATTCCCAAAGACACATCAATCCACTGGTTCATGAGTTCTATAAATCTCTGTAAACTCCAATCAAGACAAACCTGAATAAAACCTCACTTTAGCTCAGCATGGTAAAACTGCTGAAGACTCAAAGAAAAAAATCTTAAAAGCAGCTAGTGGGAGAAAAAAGGATGCATTACCTTTGAAAGAGCAACAATAACTCTGATGGCTAACTTAACAGAAACAATAGATGCCAGAAGACAATGAAATGACATTTAAAGTGCTGAAAGAAAACAACAGATCATCTAGAATGCTCACCTAGTTAATATGGCTCTCAATTTTAAAGGTGAAAGAAAAAATTTCAGATAATCAGAAACTGAGAGAATTTTCTCCAGCAAATTTTACAGCAAATCTAGTGGAAGAAAGACCAAGAAGAGTTCTTTGGGTAGAAAAAAATGATCATAAACAGAACAAGTTAAAGGAGGAATGAAAAGTAATGGAAAGTATAAATGTGAGTAGACCTAAATGAAACATGACATCAGGACCAAGGACGCCCAAAAAAATCTTATCGAAGTAGAACAAAGATGAGAGACTTAACACTATTAGGCATCATGTCTTATTATAAAGGTTCAATTATTAAGACAGTGTGGTATTGGTTAAAGGATATGCAAACAGACCATTGGAAGAGAACAGAAAGTCCAGAAACAGATCCACACTATATACACTCACTTAATTTGTGACAAAGATGACACTGTGCCACGGTGTGTGGGGGGGGGGTAGGGAGGATTTTCAATAAATGGTTCTGAATCAACTGGTTATCCACCTGGAAAAAAATTAATCTTTTTTTTTTTTTT